>CAJQZJ010000072.1:1960643-1972226 GCA_907164525.1 Lophiomys imhausi
GTGTGTGTGTGTGTGTGTGTGTGTGTGTGTGTGTGTGTGTGTGTGTGGTGTGTGTTTAAACCATTCTTCAAGTTTCCCTGCACTTTACAGATATACATATATTTCCCCTGAGGCAGGAGGGGTTAATGGTGAGATGGCTGGCCTGTCAGTTTGGGTCATGTGGGCAATGGATGTGACATGAGGCCACTTCTTCAACAACCTTTCATAGCTGCACATTCTATACCTACTGCACTTCTATTTGTGTCCGCCACCACTAACCTGGCTCCCTGAAATTCTTGCTTTTGCTAAGACTTGTACTAAGTGACTCCTGCCTTCTGGATGTAACTCTGTTCAGTGAAGTTAGCGGAGTGAAGAAGGCAGAGCCTTCAAGGAGGGACCTTGAAGACACCCTGGGCTTCACTCTCCCATTTCTCAGTCCCTGACCTTCATGGGTCAGGATAGGGACCGGTGGTAAAAAGGAAGGGACATACATCATTGTGAAGGAAGGACAAGGCTGAAGAAAACCTGAGTAATACTATCCCTGTGAAGCATAGGTCCCTAGCAGAATACACTTGGAATCAGGAAGTGATTTGGATCCCAACAATTTTATAGGGAAATTGCTGCATATGATGGGAAGGTCATTTCACCTCTCAAAATACTAGCTGCTTCCTCTGGAAAAAAAAAATCCTAGAACACATTAAAGGGTTGTTGTATCCTTACATATCTAAGTTAAATAAAAATATAGGGAGGAGGTAATGTTTCCAAGCTACCAGGATGGTAATGAAAGAGAGATGAGAAGAGAGAGAGAGAGAGAGAGAGAGAGAGAGATATCAAGGTGCCAGGGTTCAAATCCTAGTTCATCCGCAAATACTGCTCTATAAACTTCCATTGTTCATATGTCAAGTAAGAGTATTCATCTGCTGGGGTTACAGGCACGTGGCACCATACCAAGTATTCACTAGCTACATAGGGAGTGTGAAGACAAACTTGGCTACATGAGATCCTATCTCTATACCGAAACCCATTATTTTGTATGCTAACTAAAAACATTAATAAAAGCATAAATGCTAGGGGCTGGAGAAATGGCTCAGAGGTTAAGAGCACTGGCTAGTGCTCTTCCAAAGGTCTTGAGTTCACTTTCCAGCAACCACATCATGGCTCACAACCATCCACAATGTGATCTGATGCCCTCTTCTGACTGCAGGTGTACATGCAGATAGAGCACTTATATGCATTAAATAAATTAATTAAATAAATAAATCTTTAAAAAAACATAAATATTCAAATCCCTATTGCTATGAATGGCTAAACCAATGATGATGTATCCACATAGTGATATATTACTCAGCAATAGGAAGGAAGTCATAATATATGCTACAATATAAATAAATTATAAAATACCATGTTAAGTGAAATAAATTCTATACAAATTAGCAGATTCTGTGCTATTTCATTTACACTATAGTTTGCTAGACAAGTGTTCAACCACTGAGCTCCACTCCCAAGCCCTTAAACTCCAGCTCGGAAAAAACAAATCTATGGCGATAGAAGTCAGATTTATATAGTTACTTGGGGTCACAAGTCAACCAGAGGAATGGGAGAGAACTGATTGCAAAGGTAGTAACTGTAGTCCCAATGCAGCTGCCACTGCTGCAGCTGAGATCAAAGGGGCTGTGGCAGCAATTCATCAAAATGATCCAACCCCTCCCCTTCCCCAAGTGTCAGTAAAGTCCCTGAGAAGCATGCCACAAAAGTTCATTGGTGGACTGCAGACAAGGGAGCTGTCCTGCCTCAGCAGTTGTCCTGCCTCAGCCTGCTGCCAACTAAGGGAGCAGTCCACCAAGACAACATCTTTCCTGCCTCACCTTATGGTTGTCCTCAAGGGAGCTGCCCACAGAGGCAGCACCTCCTCTCCAGTCTCTGTCAGCCACTCATGCTGCAGGGAAAGACTTTCCTGTCACAGATTCTTTCTTAACTTTGAATGCATTTAAAAACTTTGTATACTTTATAGAAAAGTGTCCAGGCCTCCACCTGAGGAGCCCCAGTAGCCCCTATATCTTTCCCTGGGTGTCGCTCTTCAGCCCTGCAACTCCGCTGGGTAACACAGCTACACCTTGGTTCTCCAGGGGGCCTGAGGAGCTACACCTTGGTTCTCCAGGGGGCCTGAGGAAAACACTGGGAAGCTGGAGCCAGAAACACAGGAGTCTTCAGGTAGGTCCTCAGCTGACAGGGAACTCAGGGGAGGGAGGCCTGTCTGTGAGCTCTGTGGCCATCTCTGTGGCAACAATGTATAAATTAGCCATTCCCTTGTAGAAGCAGGGAGCTTTAACCAAGACTAGGAATCTGACCCTTTAGTATGAATTCACAATTTAGTTAAGGAAAGTTGTTTTGTTGGAGTTCAAGTTTGTGCAAATCCCCTAAGGTTTGAGTTAATAGGCCCTTCCCCCACAGCTCTGTCAGAATGGCAGTTTCAGCCTTTCACAGTCTCCAGGCTGGCAATGGGACCCCTCCCAGGCCTGACTGGTCAGTAAGCTCTGTTTTCCCAGGTGCTAAATGGAGGTTTAAAGCAAGTAATGGGGTGTGAAAATATTCACAAAGATACAACTCTAGGCTCTTTGTTCCCGTGGGATCCTAGGACACAGGGTTATGACATCACATTGTTTCCCAGGAAACATCACTAGATAGGGTGTTCACAGTTCAGGGTGGGAGGTGTAGTGGGAGACATGACTCCAGTCCAGTCGAGAAAGCAGCCCTGCAGGTCAACCACAAATCAAAGCAAAAGTAACACGATTTTCTTTTTTTTTTTTGTTTCATTATTTTTTTGAAAAAAGTTTATTTTATGAATTTCACATCATGCACCCTGTTCCATCCCATCTCCCACCTCTGCCAAGACCCACCTTCCACCCTTGCAATCTGTCCCAGCATAGAAAATAACAGCTCATTGTGGAAGCTGCAGAGTATCTCAGTATGTCCCACAATATCTCCCTTTGTCCACACAGTCTGATTGCAAATGCTCATTATAATGATTCCTTGGTCTGGTATAAGGCACCTGGTTTCTGATACTACCTCAGTACTGGAACCTCACTGGAACTCCTCTCAGATATGGTGTAACTGTCCTGTGTCATGAAAATCCAGCAGTCCTGGGTTGTGGAACCAACCTCTTCTTGGACTCCAGCAGTTAATTCAGGGGGTAGATTTTGGCATGGACCAACTCAAAGCCTTGGTTCTGGACCTCCAACTCCCATTTGCATGGCCAGTTCTACTATGGAAAGGTGCAGGGCCTGCTATCCTGAGGTAACACGATTTTCTTACTCTTTGCCTCCAATCCTAAAAGGTGTTTTTTTGTTTTTCCTTTTTTTTGATGCAATCGCAAGAGGTTTATTTGGGGGGGAGGGGAAAAGGGGAGGGGCTCAGTGCACTGAGGGGTGCCACTCGTATCCCACACAGGGGTAGGAGCCGCGACCATGATTTGGGGGAGAGTCCAATATTTTATGGGGGAGCACCACAGATTAAGGGGGTGGGGGAAATTACAGGTGGGAAGTACCAGCCCAGCCCATCGTTTACCACAACCCAAGGGGGAGGGGAAATACAGCTGGAATGTACCAGCCCAGCCCATTAGTCAATCAGCGGGAAACATCCTACATCTGTTTGTCTCAGGAATGAATCTAATCTTGTTTTGTTATCTACTTTGTGGTCAGCCAGTTCCTGAAGCCCTGGGGGCCCATGGCCCAATTGACCTTCATTCTTGGTTTCAACCTGTTTATGGTCAGCTAAGTTCCGGGAATCACCTGGCGGCTGGCCTGGCTCTACTGCCGACTTAGGGGGTCTTTTAATAATTTTTATTCCCTTCATTCCCCACTCCTTTTAGTCCGTTGTTCTAATCTTAGAACCTATATATCTGTTTTATTTTATTTATTATCTTGTCCCCGTAACCCTTGATATTGTTGTTTCAGCATTAAAATATGTACGGCACTTACTCTTAATTGATGAAAGTACTAAGGGGCCTGCACTAGGGCAGCTGTTCCAGTGTCACATCTGATCCTAAAATTACAGCTAAAGTCAGGGAAATAGGCTCTCTCTTAAATCGCTTATGGCGGAAATCAAACTCATCCACAAAGGCATCTGTGGGGAGATAGAGTACTCTAGGCATAAGCTGTACTAACATACAATAATCTTTGGTATCATTAAAGATATAAGTGGCAACACAGGGAGTTAGTCCTGCGTTGCAGGCCCACCAGCTATCTATGCCAGGATATAAGTATCTGGTATCAGAAGTCTTGGGAGACCTCAGGGTCTCATTGCATAAGTGTTTATAGGCAGCAGGTGGGTTTCCTAAACAAGTCTTTTTTCCTGATACTTCAGTTAGGGTCAGTTTGTTCTTTTTACGTCATGAGCAGGCGTTATGGTTGATGGTGTTATTAAAAGTACCCAACGGGGCGATGCCCTCATAGTAAGGGGGTCCAGAAATTAAACAGAGCCAACATCCTCCACACTGCCTAGCCGCACTCCTGTCCCTACCTTTTCTTGGACAGACGTAAAAATCTTGTTGAGCCAGCCCACAGCGTCCCTCTGGTCTCCCACACCCGAACTTTGCTCCTAGCCCTATAGAGTGTCTTTATTGAGGGTCCCTCTCAGGGAGGTTCTGGGGGTCTGCCTCAGAAATATCCCACTGTTCCAGGCCTGCAGCTAGCTGGCAGAAGTCAGGAAAGGGAGGGGACTTCCTTAGAAATTGACCAGACGACTTCCCCAGTTTGGGAAGCTACCTGACAAGTACAAGTTTTTGAGGGGCATGGGGGTTGTCATTCCCCATCTGGAGAGCACCTGCAACGCAGGTGTAGCTTAAGAGGGTCCACAGTCTTTTTTTAATCTCCACTCATCCTTAGGAGGTTCAGGAGCTTTCTTTACGTGCGAGGCATGGATCCAAGCAGAGATGTCCTCTACCTTTATTGGGGTGGGGGTAGTCGAGAGCACCAGGTATGGTCCCTTCCAGTGAGGCTCAAGGTTCCCAGCTCCATGGCGCCAGACGAGTACGGTTTTTCCAACCTGGAACTGATGAGACACGCTCTGGTCTCCAGCTTCATAAGCCTCCCAGAGCTACTCCCAGGCTTCACGCCAAAACTACTTCAAGGGCTTTCATGCGGGTGAACAAGGGGTTAGAAAGGACAACATCAGGATGGAACATTCAGCCAGCCTCAGTAAGAGAAGGAGGCCCCCCACAGAGAATCTCATAAGGTGTCAGTTT
Organism: Lophiomys imhausi; assembly: GCA_907164525.1. NCBI lineage: Eukaryota > Metazoa > Chordata > Mammalia > Rodentia > Muridae > Lophiomys > Lophiomys imhausi. The sequence goes on from CAJQZJ010000072.1 coordinate 1,965,865, forward strand.
AAACCGCCCCCGGGGTGTTCCTGACCCGGAATGTTTTTCCTTTTTGTCCTCAGTGCTTTTGATCAAATCCAACAGCTCAAATATACTAGCCTAATGCAATAGACCTACAGCCCCAGTCCTTTGCTTTGTGAGGCAGGGTCTTAATATGTGCCTGACACTAGCTTTGAACTTGAAATCTTCCTGTCTCAGTCTCCCAAATTGAGGGATTATAGACATGCACTACCTCACCCAGCTGAGTTTGTTTTTTTTTATATCAGTTTCTTACGTTATTTTTTGAGAAAGTAAACCCTATGAGGAAAAAAAAAAGTCAGATGTTCTTTACTCCAAACAGCTTATTAAAAGAGCTTTCTCTTTTCATCTTACTGTTTCATGGTGGTATGAGTACTATACCACTTGAACACAAAATGAAAACTGAAAAAGTAAAGCATGAAAAACCTGTCAATGAACAGTCACTGAATCTGAATGAAATCGGGGTTAAAACTAATAAAGCGACAAAACATCTACAGAGAACCTTATGCAGTAAGAACACTATATTATTACTGACAGAAAAACTTACAGATACCTATGTGTGAAAGATTCCACAGGTTCATGGATCAGAAGACCCAATACTGTTAATATATCAATATTACTCAAAGAGATCTATAAATTCATTGCAATCCCTATCAAAATTCAAGTGATATTTTGCAGAAAATCCATCATAGAACTCATATAGCCATCAATAAATTCCAAAAATCCAAAACAATCTTTCTGGTTTCAAAACTTTAATTACATAGCTACAGTAGTCAAAACAAAATGGCTCACTAGGAGCTTACCACCACGCTTGATAGTTCTAGCCCCAGAACACACAGAGTGGAAGGAGAGAACCAACTCCAGAACATTGTTCTTCTACCTCCACAGGAGTGCTATGGCATGTGAATATGAGTGTATGCACACACACATATAAATAGTGATAATAAATTTTAAATGAAAAAACCCAGAAATAATAAGTGCTAATAAGGACGAGAAGAAATCAGAACGGCTGCCCCACTGATGGGAATACAAAGGACCACTGCTGCTAGAGAAAGCACTATGGAGGAAGTGTGCACAACAAAGAGAAGAAAGACAAAATGTGCTTAAGATAAGTAAATTAGAAAATGGTGCACTTAAGATGGTTACTGTGGCCTGCCTGATGTTATGTATATTTTATTACAATTAGAACAACAGGAGTAAGCCTTCTAAAGTAGGTGGAACAGGAAGAACAAAACATACTCAGTGACAATGTTTTATGTGCTTTTGTCTCTAATATGAAGCTACTTTTCAAGGTCAGGTTCAGTCTAGTACAGACGTTTCATGTGCCTTCAGAAAACAAGGCCTTGAGGCTGGGCATGTAGCTCCATTGGTAGAGTGCTTACCTAAAACTCACTAAGCCTAGATTTCATCCCCAGCTCCTCACAAATCAGGCATGGTGGGATACATTTGTAATCCCAGAACTTGGAAGGTCAAAATAAAAAGATCAAAAATTCAAAATCATTCTTGGCTATAGCAAATTTGAGATCAGCATGGGGTAAGCTAGACATTGCTTCAAAGAACAAACAGGACTAGTAAAATGGCCCAGCAGATGAAGGTGCTAGCTGCGAAGCCTGACTACCAGAGTTCAGTCCTCAGAACACACATGGTAGAAAAAGAGAAATGCCCCTGTAAGTTGTCCTCTGACTTCTACATGCCTTCCTGGCATGTCCCCACCTCCCTCCCAATAAATAATACAGAACAAAATTAAAAAGGAAAACAACCCTGACATCAGGAACCAGGATTAACTAAGAACAACTGAAAGCATAAGCAATGCAAAGACATTGTGATCATACACACCTGGAATCCCAGCACTTAGCCAGCTGAGACAGGAGGATGGCACATTTGAGGCTGGCTTCATATCAAGATCCTGTCTCATAAAAGAAACCACAACAAAAAGTACATCCTTTCCAGAAGAAATGTTTCCCCACTTCTTCCTGCCGGAAGTTCACAAGAACTGCAGCAGGAGGTCCTTCCCTTCCTCAGACCTTGACTCCCCTCAAGTGAACAAGCCCTTCATGCAGCAGAGCAGCAAGAGACAGGATTGCTCTAGAAACCACTTCCTGAGGACCACCACCTTTAGTTCGGAGGCTGGGGTAGATCCATTGAGAGGACAGTGCAGAGAGAATGTGTTGAAGATAGTCCTTTCTCACCTACACCCTCAGGGAATCTCTTTAACCATTGACCAGCAGAGAACACATACACCTACAGAGAGAAGACTGCCAACCCTATGATTCTCCAAGTAGGATACTCTAGAGATAGCTATGTGAACAGCATAGAGTCTTGGCTCGCTTTCCAACTCCTCCTGTTTCTGTCTTCTCTAGTTATTGTTCGGTTCTAAAATTTTCTTTGAGATAGCATCTCATGTATCCTGGTCTGGCCATGAACTTGCTATATAGCTAAGAATGATCTTAAACTCCTGATCCTTCTGCCTCTGCCCCTCAAGTGCTAAGAACACAAGTGTGCATTAACATACCTGACTCTGATCTCTGGGTGTGTGAATGTGTGTGCACGTGGGAATGCCTTTGTGTGGGTGTGCTTATGTGTGTGAAGATGTATGTGGAGAGGGATGGGTGTACATGTGTGTACACGAGCCTGTGAAACTTAGAGAACAACCTGAGGTGTCATTCCTTAGGTGCATCCACCTTGTTTGTTTTTTAATTAGTTCTCTGACAGTTTCATACAACATGTTTTATCATATTTATCCACCCTCCTCCAACACTTCCCAGATTCAACCCTATTCCCTACCCACTAAACCTTATGTCTTTGTTTTCTTAAACAATTCAAGACCAGTTTGTGATGTCCAAATAGTCTTGGATGTGTGACTTTCCACTGGAGACTGATCTATTTACCAAGTGTTATGCTCTTAGACAAAACTCTTCCTCTCTCTCCTCCAGCAGTTAACAATTGCCAATAGCTCCACATTTAGAGGTGGGATAGTGGGCCCAGCTCCCCTCTTCACACTGAAACTTGCTCTGGCTTGGACTGGCACAGGGTTTGTGCCAACCATTGTGAGTTCATATGTGCAGTTGCTTTGCTGTATCTAGAGCATGTCTCCTTATAGTCATTCACTGCCCCTAGCTCTTACACTCTTTCCAACTTGTCCTCCTCAGTGAATCTTGAGCCTGGAGACAGGGGGAGGATATGTATGGATATAGGCTCCCTTTAGAGCTAAGAATTGTGCATTCTTATTTTTTTTGAGACAGGGCCTCTCATTGTCCTGAAGGTCACAAAAATATCCAGGCTGACTGGCAAGTGAGCCCCAGGGATTTACATATCCTTGCCTTTTCAGAATTGGAATTAGAAGTGTCCATTACCATACCTGGCTTTTTTATGGGCTCTAGACATTGAATTCTCCTCACGAAAAGTCTGAAAAAGTGCCTCTTGCACTGTACCAATTGAGCCAGATCCTTAGCCCAGTATCTTTTTGATCATAGCAACTAGGTGAGAAATTATGGTTTTTGGCTTGCAAGTCTCAGAAGCTAATGAAGTTCAGCAAGTTTTTATTTGCTTACTAGCTTTTTGTATCATATATTTGAAAAAATCCTAGTAAAATGATTGCCAATTTTATTATTAAACTGGTTATTTTTTTCTTTCAGTTATTGAATTGCAAGAATTATTCATATATATTTAATACAATTATATTAGTAGACATATTATTTGTAAACTCTCCAACTCCATTCTGTGGTTGTATTTTCACTTTTTGTATGGTTTCTGTTGAATCATAAGAATTTTCTCATTTTACTGAAGTTCAATTTATCTATTTTCTTATTTTTATCTGTTTTAATGCCATATACTTAAAAAGCCATTGTCCAATCCAAGATCATGAAAATGTGTTTTCTCCTAGGAATTCTATATTCTTAGCTCTTACATGTAGCTATATGATCTACCTTGAGTTCACTTTGTGTCTTATATGAGAGAGGTAGGGAGTCTAACTTCATATTTTGCATGCAAATACTTGATGTGCTAGAATCATTTGTTGAAAAAATATGGTTTTGTATTAATCATAATTCACTTTTGTCAAGAATGGAGTGATGATAAATATAGGGATTGGATTTTTGGTTCTCAATCCTGTTCCATTGGTTTGTATGACTATCCTAAGGCTCACTTCCTCTGAGTTTTCGGAGACAGCGCAGTTTCACTCTCTCCTCCCTCAATAGAGAAGACACCTAGTGCCTTTCACATGCTAGAAAAGTGCTTTTTTTCTGTTCTTTCATTTGAGATAGAGTCTCACTAACATGTCCAGGCTGCCATTGAACCTGGTCTGCAGGACAGGCAAGCCTCGAATTGTGTTTTTCCTGCCTCAACTTCCTGAGTAGCTAAAATTATAACCTGTGCTATCAGCTGAGCTACTTTTGTTCCTTCTTATCTGTAATATGTTCCTGACTTAGAAGCCAGATAAGGTGACTGTTCTGGTTTAAATGAGAATGTCTTACATGGGTTCAGCAGTTGGTGCTGGTGTTTGGGGTGCTTAAGACATGGGGCCTTGCTGGAGGAAGTATATCAAGGTGTTACAGCTGCAAAAGTCACTTCGCATTCTCAGCTCATTCTCTGCTTGTGTTTTAAGATGTGAGCCCTCAGCCTTCTGTGCCAGTTTACCATGATTTCCCACATGACAGACTCTGGAATTAGAAGCAGAATAAATTCTTCATTTATAAATTACCTTGGAAATGGTGTTTTATCACCGCAGTAGAAAAGTAACAAGTACAATGAGCATCCTTCTTTCATGATGAGGAAAAGTGAGCTCAGAGAGGCTGTGAGAATCTTCAGGAAATGCTGTTGTGATATGTGGCATTGAGACAGAACCATCACTTCCCAGCTATAGACTCAAGCTCCCTCCTAAATACAACAGTTGTCTCTTTAAAAGAGATAATGGTTATGAATGAGTCCTTGAATTGAGTCTGCAGTGAAGCAAACAAAGAAAAGAAACAAAACTCCAAAACCCTCCAAATATGACTTAATAGAATATTGTTGAGCCATAAAACCAAATGTAATCCTGTCATGTTGGAAATATGGACAGAACTGGAGGCCAGCATGTCAAATGAAGTAAGCTACACACGGACAGATGCTGCAAGATCTCACTCATCTATAATATCTAAAACAGGTGAACTCAGAGGAGTAGAGAATGGAGTCTGTGGGGTGAAAGAAATAGTGGTAAAAAAAAGTCAGCACACTAATATCAGTGATAAGGTTTGAGATGAAGACGTGCTATTTGAGCCTTTTAGATAGAAATGGCTGCCAGCCTTCCCTATCCTAATTAGTGCATAGAGGATTGTTACAGTCAACATAACTGATATAAATACAATCCTCTCACAAACCGCTAGGGACTAAATCTGGCTGAGGAGTTATTAGTCATGCATTTCTCTACCAACTCTTACCAAATCGTGTGGATCAGAGGTAGAAATGGGCATGTCGCCACCTCTCCACATGCTACAGCTATTGCCGGGCAGCACACTATGGTAATGAGATGACCTCCCCATTTGGGTGAAAAAGTCGTTGAGAACTGTTACTCTCCCCGCTGTGTTTTTTTGTGCATGAAGACTCCACTATCACACAGTATCCCTTCCAGGGGTAGGGAAATATATTATTAATCTTTTAACTTTTTGTATTGTTCAGCCAGTGAGTTACATTTTGTTGTTGTTTGTTTGAGACAGAATCTTGCCCAGGCTGGCTTCAGACTTTTGATCCTCCTGCCTCAGCCCCCAGTGCTGAGGCTATGGGTATGTGCCACCACGCCCATCTTTTACATTCTTCAATTAAGGTAAAAACATTTCAACAGTCAATCATTGCTTACCTTTTGGTTCTAGACACAGTCTTGAGTACTACAAGGACACAGAAAGGATTAAGACCCAGAGAAGATAAGCAAGGCAAGGCTGATTTACAAGGACAACAAGTGCTTAAAGAAATTGACATGAAGTTTCTTTACATCTATCTTGGAGTGAGTTGACAGCCACCCTAACCTGTACCTCCTACATAAGACACAAGTAATGAATAAACACAATGGATGCAGACTTTGCCAAATATCTCATAACAGCCCAGGCTGTAAGCTGTAAAAGGAGGGGAACCTAGATGGTGATGACAAGCAATCAGACCCCTGAGCTATGGAAGAAGTGAAGGTGCATTTATCAAAGCAGGCATAGTTGAGGTGATAAGACAAGTGCTCTAAACTGGCAAAATACAAGTTGTTATGAACAGAGGATGCACCGATGAAGTTCTTGATAAGCTAGGCAACATTTCCTAGAAACAGTGGTCCTTGGGATGGGCTTTCACTAGCAAGGGCATTGGCAAATAGAAAGGAGAAGGGTCACTATAACCTA
>CAJQZJ010000072.1:1987226-2021980 GCA_907164525.1 Lophiomys imhausi
GGTGAAGGGGAACACCCACGTGCATCAGAATAAAGTTCCTCTTGCTTTTACAGTGATCTGGACTCTGTCTCTCATTGGGGGTCGCTCCTGGTAATAAGGCAGGAGCCCCTCAGGGTGAACCTTACATATTTCCCCTACTTGACTGGAAAAAGTTGTGTCCCAGTCTGTTGCAGCCTATCAACCCACAGTGCTCTTCTCTGGTCTCTTTATATCCCTCACTCATTACTTCTAAGCCTCAGCTTCAATAACATGTCCTTGTAGAATCCTTTGTTGACCTCTCTGAGTTAAAACTGACCCCTCAAGCGATGCATTTGCTTTTCATTAAAATTAAATTCACAGAACACAAAATCAACTATTTAAAAATATACAATGTGTTGGCAACTGGTTCTTTTACAAAGCTGTGCAGCTATCACTTTGATCTAGTTCCAAGACATTTTTTGCTTTTCAAAAAATGAGACCCTACACACATTAAGCAGGTACTCCATATTCCTTCCAACTCCAGTTGCTGGCACCTTGTAAGTTGCCCTCTGTTTCTATGGAAATTACACATAAATGAATTCATGTAATAGACTGTCTTCTGTCTGGCCTTTTCTGTTTAGTATAATGTCTTCAAGGGCCAATCAGGTTGGATTTTGCACCAATGCTTCATTTCATTTTCTAGCTGAATATTATTCTATTATATAGATAGAATGTATTTTATCCATTCACCAGTTGCTAGAGATTTGAACTTTTTTAAACCTCTTACCTAGTCTATTATGAATGCTACTGATATTAACAGGGGTATAATAGTCCTGCTGTGAACATAATTTTTGAATTACTTTGAGTATGTACCTAGGAGAGAAATGACCAAATCAACTGATGACTCAATCTTCATCTTATTGAACAACCACCAAAATGTTCTCTACTGTAGCTGCACATTTTTCCCTATCAGAAGCTCACAACTGTTTCAGTCCCTGTGCACCTTTCAATATTATTTGCCCTAATGATTGAACACAGCCAAGTATGTGTATTGTGGTACCACACTGTGTCATTCTTTTTGGGGAGAGGGGCTTTCTTCTTGAACGGTGGTTCATTCAAGTGCTCATGATGGCTCATGAGGTCAACAGTCTCATGTGGCTGTTCTGAGTTCTATCTTCAGAGTCTATCTCCTCCTCATATGAAGAAAAAGCTGATTCCTGAGTAACTATAGCTCAGTGAATGAATCCTTGGCTCCTAACCCAGGGCTTGCTACAGTGAAGGCCCATAGTGGCTATGTGTTACATGTCTTGGCTCAGTGGCCCTAGGAGAGAGCCTAGTTCCAAAAGCTGAAAGGCTATCAGGATCATCCAAATGGGAGGACCCAGCCATGTGGACTCAGGCTCAGCATAGTAGACATTTTCCCAAGAGACTCGGGCAGGAGATCTGTCCATTATGAGGGCACTTGGTCTCAGTGCAGCTCAGAAAGAGGTGAGCAAGTGTGACTGAAGTACCTTTCATGCACTGCCTTCCCCTATTTGGTTCTCCCTAAAGAGAAGCCTGTTGGAAGAGCTTCACACAGCCACACACATCCCCATCGCCCCTTTGGATCTGGAGACCGGACCCTGGAAGCTGAATCTCTTCAGATGTAGCTTCTAACAATTGGTATCTATTTCACACAGCTTCAGACATGAGGAAATCCATCTCTGCCTGCTGGGGAAAGGGAAAGTTTGGTAGGAACATGTGGTATTCAGACTTCCATCCTATCTTCTGTGGTTCTTCTTAGGATGGTGCATTATGGGCTTGAAAGTTCCAGATCCTGGGTCTCTGCTCCTTGACCTCAGTCACAGACATTGGCACACATCCTACAGGTTTTCCCAGGAGAGCTCTCAGAGAGTTCTTTAATGTTTTCTCAAAAGTTAAGCATAGAAACACCATATGGCCCAGAAATTCCACCCTAAAGAATGAACCACAGAGAACTGAAGCACATGTTCACTTCAAAACATCAGTGTCCATAGCAACACAATTACAATCAAAAAGTAGAAGCAACACAAATGGCTGACAAATAGGTAAATGAAAAAATATGCTATTGCTACACAACAAAATATTACTCAGCAATAGAAAAGCTTGCTGCAACAATATATAATATGGATTTTGTGCTGTTTTTTTTTAACTTGACACAAGTTAGAGTCACTTAGGAAGAGGAAAGCTCAACCGAGGAATTGCCTCTATCAGACTGACCTTTGGGGAAGTCTCTTGGAGGGCATTGTCCAGATTAAAGATTGATGTGGGGGAGCCCAGTGCACTGGAAATGGTATTACACCTGAGTAGGGGTCCTGGGTAACATAAGAAAGTACACTGAGCAAGTAAGCAAGCCATGGAGATCAAGGCGGTAAGCAGTGTTCCTTCATGGTCTCTGTTTCAGTTCCTGCTTCCAGTTTCCTGTTTAATGCACCTTTTTTTTTCAAGACAGGGTTTCTCTGTGTAGCCCTGGCTGTCCTGGAACTCACTCTGTAGACCAGACTAACCTCAAACTCACAGAGATCCACCTGCCTCTACCTCCCAAGTGCTGGGATTAAAGGCATGTGCCACCATGCCCAGTCAGCATCCTGTTTAGAGTTGCTGCCTTGACTTCTCTCAGTCATGGGCCACGATGTAGAAGTGTAAGAAAAATAAATTCTTTTCTTCAAGAGTTGATTTTGGTCATGTTTTTTTCCCCCTGCAGAAACAGACAAACAAAGCGGGGCAATGGATGACACTCAGAACAGTGCTCTAATAAAATCTAGACAAAAGTCACACTATAATTCCACTTACAGGAAATGCCTAGAAGAGGAAGTTCATAGAAATAGAAAACAGATTAGTGGTTGCCAAGGTCTGGAGGGTGACGTGTAGGTAGCTGCTAGGTGGGTGCAGGGTGTCCATTTGGGTGGTGGAACTGTTTCAGAACCAAGGAGACATGTATGTCACACAGTGCTGTATTTGTACTAAATAAATACCACCAAATTACATACTGTAAATGGTTAATTTTAGGCTATGTTAATTTACCTCTCTTTAAAAAGAAACTACTCTGTACCTAATGCCCATTTAGGCCTCAGGGTTAAAAGCTCTCATTAGGGATCAGTTTCAGGCAAAGGCAGAAAATGGTGGGTGGGTTCATGCCAAGAATTACTGGGCTTTGTGATTGTCCATAAATGTCCACTCAATTCACAAAGACCCCAATGTTCTCTTCCAGTACCTTCCATTAGCATCTTCCCCTTTGACATGAGTAACCAAATAAGTTCCACTGTTTGTATCCATTCTAAGCTACTCTCCAGAAATTATGTATTGAGACGTTCCTATGTTCTTTCACATCTGGATGCCCCCCTGAGAGACCTCTGAGGCTGCGCTGAGGCAAAGTGTAGTGTGGTTGCCACTCACTCTGGTAGTGAAAAGCAGAAATTGTCAGCTCTTTTGGAAGATGGACTTTGTCATTTCAGAAAGGATTCTCTGCTTTAGGTCTGCAGTGTGGAGGGTTGTTCACAAACTTGGTCTGGTCTAGGAGGTAATATTTGGGCGATCCATGCTTTTATGATTAGTCTGGCTGTTCTCTAAGGATTCTGTAAACTACTGAAGGTCTCAAAAAAGCAACCAGACTTTACAGGGCAACCCTCATCCCAGAGAAGGTCTCAGGGCTTCACAGTGGAATACTGTTTACCTGGTTGATCAACATGGCTTGCTCACTTGCTGAGTTTGCTTTCTTATGCTATCCAGCCCCATCTTCGTTAGGAAGCAGATGCTGGCAAAATCTTCAAGACAGCTTTGAAGCTAAAGTCTCACAAAGCTAGGGTGCTGCTGCTTCTCACAATGACATGGGTGTCATATTTCCAAAGGTCATTTAGGAAGCATGTAGAGACTAATTCATACTTTCCAGAGCCTTCACTTGTACTTAGAGGGGGCTTTCTAGCACACAGATCGAAACACACTTGTCTCTGCTTAAAGGTCTCCCAGGTCTTTCAGTGGCTTTCTCCATCAAATGCAAGCATGTGAGTACTCCTTATAGAGCATTTGTGAATCTCTGATCCCTCCCACTGGCTCCAGCATTGTTGCCTTAAGCTCTCTCATCAAAAGAAGCTAGCAATATTCCAATAAGGGCTTGCTTGCTAAGCCAGGCCCTAGGATAAGGAGGCACTGTTTTCTGGGACACACTACAAGCTGCTCAGGATTCCAAGCTTTGGGACATCAGGTTAGCATCCCAAAACCAGAGCAGGTATGGCTTTATTCTGCATTGTTCATGGCAAGCTAGTGGGAGAACTCCTGGACTTGTAGCCTCTTAAAACTGTACTCAGAGCCTATCATGAGCCAACCTAGACAAATCTTTCTTGATCTATCAAAAAATCTTTTTATTCAATTAACTCGGACACAAGGGGGCTTAAAAAGACTGAACCAGCAAACAAAGAGCTTGCATGGACTGTTCCTAGGATCTTTACAATATGAAGCTGATGGGCTGCTTGGTCCTCTAGTGGATCCCCTAACAATTGTAACAGGGTCTATCCTGGACTTAGATGATGTTGCCTCCATCAGGAGCTCACCTTCCTAGCAGAGCTATCTAGCCTCCATGGAAGAGGAGGCATTTAATCTTGATGTGGCTTGATGTACCACAGTGGGTTGGTACTGGGTGGGGGGGGTTATGGGGGAAGTGGGTGGGAGGACGGGACTGGGAAGAGGAGAGGGAGGGGATAGGGATTGGAATGTAAAATAAAAAAATCTTAAATAAAAAAAAACCTGTGTGTATGCTTGCACATTTCCACGTGTGTGTACATGCATGCATGTATATATCATGGTGTGCATATAGAGGCGCCATCTCTCCGAACCCCCTTTCTTGATCTTTGTGATGTTTTTTTTCTGTCCTTTGTAAATCACATCATCTTGCTATGCCTTTATGTAGCCACACCAACCTATTTTTGAAAGAGTAGTTAGCCCAGTCTACCCTAACATACTTGACAGCAACCTTTCTGCCTTAGTCTCTTGAGTATTGAAATTACAGGTATGTACCAAGCCTAGATCTTATGTTTACTTAATAATTAAATTTAATAAGGAAAGGTATGGACTAATAACAAGAAGTTCAAAGATATGGTAGACTCAACTACTACCTCCACCCACAGTGTTCAACTAAACCATGATGCCCATTGTATCACTAATGTGGCTGCAGATAGCCATTGTGACGATATGGTTTCTCATTTAATTGAACTAGATGAGCGAACCAGGAAAGGTCTCAATGGAACCGTTGAGTTCACTTGCTCATTCTTAGATCAGTGACAGAAGGAAATGTCACACATTGTTCAGCTTAAGCTTTGGTTCCTGCAATTTATTAGGACCTGTGTGTCACAAGTCCAGTCCCTACTCATAGCCTCAGCCCAAGTCAGGTAGTTCCTTTTCAGGGTTTTTCCAGCCCCAACGCTTCCCCTGCCACAGCATTACTGTTAATATCTAGTCAATGAGGTTTTGCTACTGTCAGTTTTGGGAGGTCAAGGGCTGCCTTGGGTCCTCTGCAGCCTCAGAGACTGGACCAGAAGAGATGCTACTCAGTATTTGTTGAATGCTGTGGAGAATGAGGGAATGAATGGGTACAATTGACTTAAGTAGTATGGGCAAAGATAGGGATGGGAGTAGGGTTGGGGAAAGCTATTGGTAATAATTAAAATGTAAACTTAATAAGGAAAATGATGAACTCCTCATATTATAATGTTGCAACCAAACATATCTATCACCAAACTCCAAAGATTTGGCCTGTTCTTACTGACACCCATTGAGTTCAAGATTTTTCCTGTGGTGCTCTGTGGACTTTTGCCTAGCCTAGCTCTTCTGATACTGAATAATCATAACTGTCCTGTGAGGGCAACACCTCAACCATGGCCTCTGTTCTACAATGTAGTACCTGTACAAAGTAGGTTTCCAGCAGATGTTTGCTGTGTCAGTAAATGGATGGTTTGGTGGGTAGATGGATGGATAGAAGGATGATTTGGTGGGGAGGGAAATGGGAAGATTGGGAGATGATCGGAAAAGTTGTAGGAGTGGTTCTTGTGATAGGCAGGGATAGTGTTTCCAGAGCCTTTGTCCTAATCGGCAGCCCTGGTGACCATCTAGAGGCCAGTCCATTCTGGCCAATGATAGTCTTGAGCCATCTTCCCTCTCTTCCTCATCCTTATGTGCCTGCCTATCCTTGTCTCACCTTCTAGATTTGGCTCACACTGGTGCCCTCAGTCTGAGGTTATTAATAATACTCAAGGGTCATGCTAATTAGTACTTGCTCCAGGAACTGTTTCTCAGCACCAGGCCATTTTGAACATAGCAAACTAGGAATTATCCCTATGCCCAGAAGGCTTTAGTTTGGGGTACAGATGGTAAGGTCTAGCCTAAAGGATTGTGGCTCCCTTATACTAACAGAGGCAGAATCTTAGCTGAAGCCTGAGGCAGGGTGCACTGCAGTGCCAAAGCAGTAATCCCTCTTTTAATGGAAGAATTAAGTGAAGTCCCCATAGATGAATGAGTCACAGTGAAACTGCTCTGGCTGGTATCTGGGGCTGGAGCCTTATCTTCTCACCTTCCCATACCCTGTTCAGTGGACTTGGCAGCCTGTACTTGAATTTTAACTTTCTCACTTAGTAACCTGGACCCTGAGCTGGTCATCTTGGCTCTAAAAGCCCCACGTGTCTCATCTATAGCATACATGCAGTGATGAGTGAGAGTTCTCAGTTCAAAGGATTCTGGTGAGCTATGTATGAGATCCTCAGGCATGAGTGCTTCATGCACAGGAATCTCTTGGCCTTTGCTTGGTACCTGGCCATTGTTTAGTGGGTTGCTCAGGTACTCTCTTGCTTCCTAAGGACTCTTTCAGAATGTAAGCCTGATCTTTCTACATCTTTTCCCCACTCTCAGTCAATCTGCCCTTCATTGTTCCAATTCTACATCTATCCATTCATCCACCCATCTATTCATCCATCCATCTGTCATCCATCCATCTGTCCATGAGATTTTCACTTTCATGGGGCAGTTGTGATCATTTAGTGCCAGGAGAACTAGACTAGGCAACCTTTTCCAAGTGCTACAAAATAATCTACTCTCATCTCTCTAGGAGTTATTCAACACAGAACTGGAAGAGGATCCCCATATCCTACTTATTTGTGTATCATCTATAGCATACATGGGTAATGAATGAGAGTCCTCAGCTCAAAGGATTCTGGTGAATTATGTGTTGACATGCTGGGGTATGAGTGGTCCATGCCCAGGAAGCTCTTATGGCACTCCCAAATGCTTTGGGGAAAAAGATGAGCAATGCAATGCCAGTTTTCTGCCCATTCCCCTTGCCAGGCTCTTCCTAGGCTTCTCTCAGGGCCACAATAGGTAGTCTTCATCCAGGTGGAGACCTTTCTTCTACATTGAACCTAAAATGTCTCTGATATTAGTCATTAAAACCAATGAAGAGAGCATGTGAGTTACAGAAACCACTTGCTAGGAGCATGACCTGTAGCTTTTATTTTCTGAGTCACCTCTCGTTCTCCAGCTTCCTTTGCCATGAACATAGATATGGGTGGAGAGGCACATCCCCAAAAAGGGACACCTGTACTCTATCTTCTACTTTAGATCCTTGAATCTGAGCTATGGGAGCCTGGCCATGGTAAGAGGGTTCCTATAAACACAGATGCTTACTCCAGGATGCTAAACCTGCCAGTTTTGTGGAGGTGCTTTTGGATCCCCACCTATAAGGGGCAGTGGATTCTCTGGTAATCAAAACTTTAGCCCGTCCTTGTAGCTCACAAATATAACCCCAATTCCTCTGGAGGCAGGAAGATTGAAAGTTCAAGGCCAGCCTGAGCAACTTAGTGAAATCTTGTCTCAAAGAACTGTAGTTCACTGTAGAACACTTGAATGCATAAAGTGCTATTTTCCACCTTTATTATCACAATTCAAAACAGGGAAAAGAAAAAAACAGGAAACAAAATTCACATCTTCACTTGAGATGCCCCTCCCTCCCTGATTTGATTTCTGCAATCTCTCAAGCCTCACCACTCTCTCCAAAAGCAATACTTTCTTCCCTGGCTGGGCATGGCCTCCTAACCTTGTAGCTTCATAGCTACTTGAGTTTGCCTTGGCCATGACATTTACCATCTTGAAATATCTTTTTCCTCACAGTCTGTCACTACTTCCTGTCATTTCTCACAAGTCTTGACCACATAGCAAATACTTCAGGGAATGGATGAGTAAACTTCCATTAAGACTATCAAAGTTGGGGCTGGAGAAATGGCTCAGTGGTTAAGAGCACTGACTGCTCTTCCAGAGGACCTGCGTTCAATTCCCAGCAACCACATGGCAGCTCACAACTGTCTATAACTCCAAGTTCTGACACCCTCACAGACACACATGCAAGCAAAACATCAATGCACATAAAATAAAAATAAATAGTTTTAAAAAGACAATCAAAGTTATAGAGGCTGGGGAGATAGTTCAGTGGGTAAGAGTGCTTTCTGTATAAGCATGACTCAAGTTTGAATCCATAGCACACACGCAAAAATTCAGGGTAGGTTATGCACACCTATAAGTCTACTGTTGCAGGTACACATAGGTGGATCACTGGAGGTCACCTTCAGGTCAGCCTAGCTGAAACAATAAGCTTCTGGCTCAATGGAACCCCCCCACTCTGAGATAAGGTTTCTCTGTGTAGCCCTGGCTGTCCTAGAAAACACTCTGTAGACCAAGCTCTCCTTGAACTCAGAAATCTGCATGCCTCTGCCTCCCAAGTGCTGAAATTAAAGGTACATGCCCCCCAACTGCCTGGCTACCTCTCTCTTTTTAAAAAATAACCTTTATATTATTATTGTGTATGTAAATGCACAGCACATGTGATGTGGTGCATATGTAGAGGTCAGAGGACAATTTCCATGAGTCAGTTCTATCCTTTCACTATGGGATTTGAGAACTGCACTCCAGTTGCCAGACTTGCACAGCAAGTAGTTTCTACTTGTTGGGCCATTTCACTGGCCCTAGAGACCATTTCTTAAATGAGTAAGGTGTCTATGCCCTCTGTATACACACAAATGCAACAAAGACAACAAAAATAGATTATCAAGGTCAGCATAGATGAGTCATGCCAAAAGTCTCAATGTTTCTAGTTCCCTAGGCATGGCCCTAGTATCCTAAGTGGCACTAGACAGGGTTCATTGCTAGACATTGGGCAAATGGAGCAGGCTGGTCTGCTTCCTAGCAGAGGTTTGTAAGGCCTTGAGCTGTCTCATGGGCAGGAAGGACACACAGAGCCTGCCAGTACTGGCATGGGGCTCAGTTGGAAGAAGCAGTGCCAGCTCTGAGGTGGGTGTGGGCATTAGGTGAACTTTGGCTTCAGCCCTGGGGGCAGTACACTCCAGGCACCTGTTGGTCACTGGAGCAGAGGAAGTGGTGAGCATGTGTTAGTGTTAAATAGCATCCTGCTAGCTGACAAGGCCTCTGTAAACTGGGATCCTTACAGCCTTTGACTCATCTTCCTGGAGGGTTAATTTTACTCTGAATTTTTGGGAAAGGCTGAATAACTTGAAAATTATTTTAATATCTTTAAACAAACATGGGTATATTGTATATTTGAATAAACATTTCAAATGGAGTTTTAAAGTAGAGTATAAAGATTCAAGCCGGGCGGTGGTGGCGCACGCCTTTAATCCCAGCACTTGGGAGGCAGAGGCAGGCGGATCTTTGTGATTTCGAGGCCAGCCTGGTCTACAAAGTGAGTCCAGGACAGCCAAGGATACACAGAGAAACCCTGTCTCGAAAAAGAAAAAAAAAAAAAAAAAGGATTCAAAGGGCAACTTTGGTCCTGGAGATACATCTCAGTGTACTTGCCCAAGATGTATCGCAGGGTACTTGCCTAGTGTTGACAAGGTGCTGAATACAATCCCAGTACCAACAAACAAAACAAAACAAAAGAAGACAAAAGGACTGTCCTGAAGGTCTGCATCTCATTTTTCTCAATAGCAAGGACAAGAAGACCCTGCTAAAGAAGTTAGTTTGTTGGCTAGTGAATCATAGATATTCCCTCCAAATGAAAAGGAGGCCACCTCCTGTACTGCATGTACCCAACCAAACACAATTTCCCTCCAGCTTTGTGTCAATTATAACAGAAGTTCGGGAGCCTCTGGGTTTTTATGAAAAAGAGGCAGTGGAGGAGAGGCTCTGAGAGAACTGATGTGGACGCTCTGTGCCGATGTACTGTTACCACTCTTGGAGAAGCGCCTTCTCCTCCCTACAATGCTATCTCAGCTTCTGGATCAGCCTTCCCAGCCTGCTCACTCCATGACCTCAAGAGATGGGCTGACTGTAAAGGTCAGCCTGTTACTGAAACTGCAACTTAATTATCAGTCTTACTTATTAGTAAGTATAAACTGTAAGATTAGGCCAGCAGAGCAGCCGGCGGCTTGGCAGACCAGCGGGCGGCTTGGCAGACCAACAGGTGGCCTGGCCCACCTTAACTGGTTGCCTGATTTGTCCTGGGGAAAGAGCCCCGGAACCAAGGGTGGTCTACACCACCTGCAACCTAAACTCTGTTAACAAATATAAGTTGTTATATTAGGCCAGTAGAATTACCAGCAGCTTGGTGGGAGATTCGCCTGGGTTCGAGGGGAGTCCGGGAGTCCAGGAGTCCGATGGGCCTGCATTGTTTGGACTGACAGCTTATAAACTGCTGTGATCCCTTCCCCAATAATTAAATACATCAAGATCTTTTAATGTTTCAATGCTTAACCCTTAGCTGGGCAGACTCTCAATTAGCTACTCTAAGTTAACCCGGATCACTTAATCCCAAACCACCATGTGCCTGTGATTACCTTCCAGCGTTCTCAAAGATGTCTGTCGGCTTCTGTGTTTCCTGATGGAATGAATTAATCCTCTGTGTAAAGCTCAGGGTTCCTGTTCTAATATCAGGAAGTCCCGCCTTCCTATACTCTTTCTGCCCAGCTAATTGGCTATTAGCGAATTTTATTAACCAATCAAGAGAATACCTCAGAAGGGGCAGTAGCCAGATTTTAGTATTGAAATCTGCCTATCAGAAGCAATGTTATTAGCCCCAACATGTTCCTCTGAGTTGGCCTAGCTCTGGAGGTTGTTGATGTCCATCTTCTCTGACTGCTACAACCAAGGACCACAAACTGGGCTTAACCACAGACATACACTGGCTCCCAGTTCTGGAAATCAGGATTGTGAAATGATGATGTTGGCAGGGTAGCCTCACTTCAAGGGCTGGGCAGGAGAATCTGCTCCATGCCTCTGCCCTGGCTTTTTGGTAGTGTTTGATGTTCCCCATTTAGGCAGTATAACTGTAATCCAAGCATACTATTGCCCTGTGTCCCTTACTTCTTAGAAGAACATAGTCATATTGCATTTATGACTCACCCTGTGTCATTATGACTTTATCATAACTTACTGATTTTATCTACAAGACCCTATTTCTAAATAAATTCATGTTCTGGGCTATTGGGGGAGGGAGTTGAACATTCACCATATATATTTAGGGAGATACAATTCAACCAATAACAGAAATGGAAAGGAAGTTGATTCAAGTTCATGGTATGCTGAAGGCATTTTTAAAACATGCTGGTGTTTTTCAAGTTTTACCACTAGGTCTGCCTGGTTGAAAACAGAAAGGTGCATGCAGACTCTTACTTTGCTTTCCCACAATGCCATGGGGGAATAAAACCTTGAACAATTGCCTCTGGTGCCACTCAACCAAGGCACCTTTGCTCAGGATCACTTACTAGTGTTTCCCAGGCCTCTATCCCATTTCCTGTAAACTTCCTTCTCATACTCTTGGTCAAGTCCAAAGCAGTGTTGAGCTAAGTTATAACTTTAGTTCTATAGGTCTGGAGAGATGGCTCAGCAGTTCAGAGCACTGACTATTCTTCCAAAGGACCTGGGTTCAAATCCCAGCACCCACATGGCAGTTCACTGCTGTCTGTAATTGTGGGGCTTGGTGGCGCATGCCTTTAATTTCAGCACTTGGGAGGCAGCCTGGTCTACAAAGTGAGTCCAGGACAACAATGGCTACACAGCTAGGGTTTTTGGAAACCCTGTCTCCAAAAAACCAACCAACCAACCAAACAAACAAACAAAAAAACCTTTAGTCCTATAGCCTTTCTCCTAATGAGATGCTTAAGATTTTCAACACAGAGGGTCCCCATGATCTTTTCTGAAGAAACTCAGTGACACCCAGAGTCCATTCCCACTGGAACGTTTAGCACATTTCATTGTTCCACCCACTTGCAACATTCCCTGAACTGAGATAGATTTTGTTCTGGCCTGGTGTCTGGATTTTTCAGCAGCCTCCAGATTGCGTTTTGAAGGAGGATTGCTTTGGGGAGCACGTGGAGCCTCATTTGGCACAGTCATGTCAGTCATAGCCCAGAGTTTCTATTATTACCATTTCTGCATGCTACCCGCACACTTTTTTAGACTCCTCTTAGGAAAGCGTGCTCCCACTTAATTCCTTTCAGCCTCACATTCACACTGCACTAACCTATTTATATTTAACAGTTGGAACACTGAAGCGCCTTGATTAGAATAGACAATTCTGCATCAAGAAATAGTCTTCCCAGGAATACAGAATCCAGCCAAGTGTCCAGATCCCAAGAAAACAGCTAAGCCTCTTGTTCCAGTCACATCCTCCTGGACTGTGAGTGGTGGATGTGCCAATCCCTATCTTGCCATGGCAAAGAATGAAATTGATTTTGGTCAGATTCTTTTGAGGAATTGTGATGGACGACATGGCAGCTACAGGGTGGTATAAGTTTTGTCAGTACTTGTAGGGACTTAATGGTGTTAGGAACACCTAAAGACAATTAGGAACATGTAATGATAAGATGCTAATGGATGACACTCAGTGAGCATTAACCATGTGCCAGACATGCTCTGTCTGCTTTCCTCACAGTAGGAAGCCTCACTTGATGCTTGAAGCCACTCTCTGGAATTAATCTTTTTTTTACAGGTTTATTTTTATACCAATGAGTGATCAAAATGCAGAGAGTAAGTGTTAGTAGTGTCACAGCCTTTCCCCAAGGCCCAGGGACTATCATAGAAGAGGTATAGAAAGTTTGGAAGAGCTATAGGCTACGGATGACTGGGGCAACTCTTGTTTGGCATGGCAGGACCTCTACACTCATGAACTCAGAGCATCTGGGCTTGCCTACACAGGACCTGCACAAGATCAGTGCAGTCAGCCAACATTGAATCACAGAAGAGTGAGTGGCTCAGTCGTCTCTACAACTAACTGATGAGCTAGTTACAGTTGGCAGTTTCTTGGGGGAGGAAAAGTCAATTTTCTTTAAAGATATAGCAACTGGTAGGTTCACTATTCTCCAGTGGATGGCCCCACAACCAGGAGTATATGGGAAACATAAAATAGAGGTGAAGATGGGTTGTAAAAAGCAAAAGAAAACAAAACAATACATGAAGTTAGTGGGAGTGGGGTGGGTCTGGGGAGAGTTTGAATGAATGCAATCAAAATGCATTGTATGAAATCCTCAAAGTGTCAAAAATATTTAAAAAGAACACATTTTTGAAAGCTTAAAAGTCATTTGTTTTTTTATATTTTTAATTTTTTTTCTGTCTGTGTGTGGGTTATGTGCATGTAAGTGCAGGTGTGAGGCTGATCTTATTCAGTTTAGTCATCTGTAAATGGAGGGTGGGAGAAAGTAAGCAGCTCTGAGATGGTTCACTTAGTAAATAGCAGCAGTTAGACTTGAACCCAGGAAGTCTGGCTTTAGGACCGTGGAACAGAAGGACTCCCCTGAGCAAAGTGTTTACACTAGAAGGAAAGGAAGATTTAACTAAATCACAAATACACAAGGAGGGAATGAAAGTTGCCTAAGTGTTAGGGAGATCTGAAAGCTGCTTGTATTCTATTGCTAATTACTGGCCCCCAAGATCTGGTTGCTGGCCAGATGAAGCCATTGTCACATATACCAGTCTTTGTTGTGTAAACCTTGTTCTACCTAATTTAAGGTTGATTGGTTGAATAAAATGCCGGAAGCCTGGATTGGGTAGAACAGAGGTAGGCGGTGAGGAAGTTCAAGGGCTCTTGGAGAGGAAAGAAAGCCACAAGGGAGAGGAGGAGAAGGAAGAAGGCCAGATGCCATGGGTTAGGAAAAGCAAAAGCGCACATGGCCATTAGAGACTGTCTCTGAGGATCAGCATGTCATGGAGAGAAATACCCCAATGGAAACGTAAAAGTATTTATGGGGATTTGGACTGGGAGGTAGAAAGCTAGCTTAGAGGGTTAAAGACCCAGTGCTTAGGCCAAACTAAAACCCAGCAGGTTTCTCTGTGTGTTCATTTATAAGTGGCACGTTAGGGGTTAGCTCTGTTGACCTATAAACTGTATTCATTAATTACAAATATTAATAATTCTTGTTACATCCAAGTTCATAAAGATATAGCCAGCATAATTTTACTAGTTACCACCACAGGAGTTGGGGAGAAGTTGTTAAGTGGCTCTTGGGGACAACTTTGATAGAGGAATACTTCACCTTGATAATAGACCCCTCTGGCATGTCAGAGACCCTGCAGACTGCTTCTTCAAGTACATCTTCAGTAACACAGCTGTCAGAGGTGGTTGGCAGTGGTGGGAGCAAAGTGATGGAGAAAAACAAGAATGTGGCCTGTGGCAGAGGTCAGCTTCTGACCCTCCATTGCAGATGACACTTTGTCTCTATCAAGAGCAGAGGGCTAGCTGTCCCTTCTGCACTATGAGTCCATCACAGATCATTGTATTTCCTAAGCCCTCCTGGGTCTCCCTGGAAGCCAGAATCTAAGTTCCTGATGAGCATAGCAAGAGGTCTCATGTCGCAGGCCTCAAATGCATGGTATGACCCTGAGAATACAGGATTGGGCATCTGAGGAAGGAACATCATGATCAGAGTTCTCATTGCCCCTTTCTTTATGACCCTTTCTCAGCTATTATATTCATTCCTCTTATTTTTGTTTTAGCATCGTGCTAAAATACACATAAACAGAGCCTACCATTTTAGCTATTAAATGGTATCCAATTCAGTAACATTTAGGGTAGTCTCAACATTATATGATCATCTCTACTGTCTAAGCACAGGGCACTTTTGGCATGTGATGCCACTTGCCTCCAAAGACCTCAGAGCCACGAGCTTTGTTTATTCTATACCTTCTACTCCCCAACTCTGGTAACTATCAGTATGCTTTAAATCTGCATGGGTTTGCTTCTTGTGGGTGTTTTATATAAGTGGTATCATATGATTGGTAGGTGTTCATGTCTGCTTTCCCCCATGCAGTATGCTGTTTTCAAGGTTCATCCACATTGTAGCATGCATTCCACTTTATGGATGAATAATATTTTAATGCATGGATATGATGCTTATACATTTATTCATTTATTGATCAATATTTGGGTTGTTTCCTCCTTTTAACTTTTGCAAATAATGCTGGTGTTAATATTTCTGTGTAAGATTTGGTTAGATACTATTTGCAGTTCTTTTGTGTATATGGCTAAGACAGAAACAGCTGGATCTTAGGGTTGATCTACATTCGTTTATTGAGGAGATGCTAAGTGGCTGCACCATTTCGCATTTCTGCCAGGGAAGTACAAGGGTTCTGATTTTTCTGCATCTTTGCCAACACTTAATATTTTCTTTTGTATCGTTTTCTCTTCCAATATCTACTACTCTAATGGTTGTAAGATGGTATCTCATTGTGGTTTTAATTTGCATTTCTGTAATGTGTTGAATATCTTTTTTGTGTGTTTAGCACATTTGCATATCCACTTTGGAGCAATGTATAAATCAAGTCCTTTGTCCATTTGTTAATTAGGTTGTTTGTGTTTTATTATGGCTTTATTCCTTCTCTTTTGAGCCATGTCTGAGAGCAAAAGCAGGGACTGCCTCTTTCAGGAAGGTGCCATTGTTAGGGAGATCTCCTGAGAAAATTGCTTCCCCTGATCCTGACTGCTGTAATCACACAAGGCTCTATCTTCTGCCCCATGAAAACTCCTGAGAAAGTTGAAGGAGAGACTATTAGCTTGCAGACGTGTCTCTATGACAAATATTTCTATGTCTTTCAAATAATTTCTTGAAACCTTGAAAATTCATCAGTACTTACTCAGGTGCATTTGTTCACTTTTCAGTTTATTTCTATGCATCTAATATATGCCAGGAACCATTTCCACATAGTAGGGAAACATTGATGGGAAAAGAAAAGCAACCTTTGCCCTCACTGAGTTTTTTAAAAGTCTAATTCATTAATTGAGGCAAAGTCTCATAATGTAGCCAAGGTGGGCTGGAAGTCATGACATAGCCTGGGGGCAGCACAGAAGTCATGATCTTCCTGCTTCAGACTCCTGAGTGCATGGATTATAGGTATGTGTCACTATATGTAGCTTTTATGGATTTTATATGCTGGCAGGGAGATGAACAATAAATGAAATAGATAAAACTCCCAAATGGAAAATGAATGTGATGCTATATGGTGGAAAATAAATAGGTTAACTGTTAGAAAAACCCTTGAGATACTGGTCAAACAATATGAATGTCATGAAGAATTCAGTGGCACGAAGGTACAGAAGAGCATCCTAAGTAGAGGGACCATCAGGCTTGAGACTCCTGGGTACAAATGAGCCTGGCATGTAGAGAGAAAAGCTAGCCCAAATGCCTTAAGCATGCTGAGGGTGGGATATAACAGCTAGGCAGATGAAGTATAAGTAGCAAGGCTTGGGCCTGTAGACTTTTGTATGTCACTTGGGTCCTTCTAGAGAAAAGATGATTTCCCCAAGGATGGGAATGGAAATGGAGAGAGATAAAATTGGATTCAGCCACTGGTTGAATTGACCTTGCTCTCCCAAAATATACCTACTCAGAGACTATGATTGTGACCTTAGTTAGAGAAACTGTTTGCAAATGTTATGGGGTCAATGATCTCCAAAGAACATTCTAAATTACTTGGATGCAGCTGTGTCTAGAAGGGCCAGAATAATGGTTCCAAAAACACAAAGAGACCACAGATGCCAGTACAGAGTACCATACTCAGCAAAACTTTCCATCACAATAGACAGAGAAAGAAAGATATTCAATGATACAACCAAAGTTAAACAGTCTCTATCTATAAATACAACTCTACAGAAGGTGCCAGAAGGAAATGTTCTATTGGAAGAAGTTAATTACACCCAAGAAAACACAATGAATAAATGATCCTAGACCAGCAAACAAAAAGAGGAAAATTAATGCACACCATAACAACAAAATAACAGGAATCAACAAATACTGTTCATTGATGATACCTTTCAACATCATTGGAGTCAATTCCCCCAATTAAAAAAAAACACAGATTAACAGAATAGACTTAAAAACAGAATCCATATTTATACTGCATCCAGGAAACAGACCTTACCATCAACAATAGATATCACATCAAGGTAAAAGGACAGAAAAAGATATTCTAAGGAAATGGACTTAAGAAGCAGGCTGGGGCAGCCAGCCAGCTACTATAATACCTGAGAAACCAAAATTAATCACAATAGATAAGGAAAGACATTTCATACTCATCAAATAAAAAATTCACCAAGAGCATATTGCAATTCCAAACATTTGTGTACCAAACACAAGGATACCCAAAATCATAAAAGAAACACTACTACAGCTTAAGCCACATATTGACCTTTACAAAGTGATGGCTACTCTTGCCTATAGACAGGTCATCCAGAAAAAAACTAAACAGAGAAATGTTGGAGCTAAATGATTTCATAAATCAAATTGACCTTGTGAATATCTGTAGAACATTTAACCTAAACAAAATAGAATATACCTTCTCCTCAGCCCCTCACAGAACTTTCACAAAAATTGACCACATACTTTGTCACAAAGCAAGTCTCAACAGACACAAGAAAACTGAAATAGTACCCTGCAGCCTATCTGACCATCACAAATTAAAGCTGGATATAAATGATGACAGAAAAAATGGAAAGCTTATAAACTCTTAGAAACTGAACAACTCTTTGCTGAATGAAAAATAGGTCAAGACAGAAATCAAGATAGAAATTAAAGACTTTCTAGAATTCAATGAAAAGGAATACACAGCATATCCAAACTCATGGAACACAATGAAAATGGTGTTAAGAGGAAATTTCATATCACTAAGTGCCCACATGAAGAAATTGGAGAGATCTAATACTAGTAACTTAATAGTGCACCTGAAAGCTCTAGAACAAAGAGAAGAAATCACACCCCAAAGAAGTAGATGGCATGCAGAGCTCAAATCAGTAAAGTAGAAACAACAATAAAAATACAAAGAATCAATGAAGAGTTAGTTCTTTGAGAAAGTCAGTAAGATTGATAAACACTTAGCCAAATTAACTACAAGAGAGAAGATCCAAGTTAATAAAATTAGAGATGAAAAGAAGGAATATAACAACAGATACCAAGGAAACCTAGATAATTATAAGGACACACTTTAAAAATCTATTCTCCACCAAATTAGAAAAACCTAAAAGAAATGGATAAATAATTTCTTGATATACCACCTACCAATGTTAAATAACAATCAGATAAGCAATCTGTAACAGTGAAATAGAAGCAGTCTCACAATAAAAAAAGAAATCCCAGGGTCTAATGGATTCAACACAGAATTTTACCAGACTTTCAAGGAAGAATTACTGCCAATACTCCTCAAACTATTCTGCAAAATAGAAACAATAGGAATATTACTTATTTTTTATGAGCCCATTGTAGAGGAATTTTAATTCAGAACATGGCTTCTATGGCAAGAGATCACATCCAAAGACCTTCTAGGTCTGCGTGATCTGACTGGAATACAGACACACCTTTCATCTTAGCAGCCTTGAGTTCAAGGCTGGCTTGGTATAGAGCAAGTTTCAGGTGAAGAAAAGTTTATGTCCAGGCATTGGTGGTGCATGCTTTTAATCCTAGCACTCTAGCACTCAGGAGACAGAGACATGCAGACCTTTGAGTTCTGGCCAGTTCTGTTCAATCAGTTTGGTTGAGTCAGTGAGTTGAGAGGCAGTGCAGTGGAGTGGAGTTTGTGGAAGTTTAGTTCATGGAATTCAGAGGTAGCTTTTACCTGGAGAGTTTTACAGAGACAAGTTGAAGAGAGAACAAGCTGGACAGAAGTGAAGACAGAATGAGCCAGAGAATGAGAAGGAGCCAGAATATTAGAACAGATTTCTAGAGTTAGCTTGAGGCCAAGCAAGACAATTCAGTGAGAAGCAAAAAGAAGCCAGTTTGAATCAATCAGCTTAAAGAGGAGTTTGAACCATAACAGTTCAGTTGAACTAGCTAGTCAGAATTCAGAAAGAGCTAGAAAGAGTGAACTTATTCAGCAGTAAGTTCCAGAGGCTGAAAACATTCTAAGCTGAGAGTAGATTGTAAGGAGGCTAGAATTCCAGGACTAGGCCTATGTTAGCAGACAGAGGCAGTAAGTCTCAGGAAAATAAGTTTCTTTTACAGCCCACAATTATCTTGATACCTAAATCACATAAAGTTTTAAGAAAGAAGGATAATAATGGTCAATTTCCCTTGTTAACATAAATGCAAAAAATTCTAAATAAAATATTTGCAAACTAGCCTGTCACTTGGCAAAAAAATCCCTTGCTTCAACTGTGGACAGAATGCTTTCCAAAAAGGACAAAACTTGGAAGCAGGTAAGTCGACAGCCTAGCTATCCTAGGCAAGTCCTTCAGAGAAACGGGGCCAATCGGCTGAAGATTGATGCTGTAATGTATGGAGAGAAAATGGGAACTGTCCAGGCAGCCAAGGTATGTCATTTCTTAGTTTTGGAAGCTGCTGGCCCTGAACTTCCTGTATAATCAGATATATTTATCCCTCTCAGGTCTCTGAGGTGGTTGAAGACTAGATAGCTAGAGTCTCATAGTTAAATTTTGAGTTGTTTGGGAATTAAGAGGGTGTTGTGGATCTAAGAAGATGTTTTTAAAATTGTGATCCAAGTTAGGATGGAAGCTGAGTTGGATACAGAACTTTAAACTCATGGAGATGGTTGGATAGGAGAATGTTAAAGTCAGGAATGTATGCTAAGCATTATAATTCTCATAATTGTGGCCTAATTATTTCTGTTGTTTTGTTTTGTATTTGTTGTTATAAGAGAAAGAGACATTTGTTGGAGTGAAATGGGGAGCTGTTGGGGGGAAAAGATATACCTTAAACTTAAAAAAAGGAAGAGGATGGGGGGTTGAGGGGGAAGAGGGTGGGAGGGTGGGACCGGAGGGGGGAGTAGGGAGGGGATTGCTATTGAGATGTAACTTGAAGAAATAAAAAGTAAATCAGTTTGAAAATTTTTGAAAACTGAATTTAAGAACACAGTAGGCTTCATCCCAGAAATGCTGGATGGTTTAACATGCATAACTCAAAAAAGTAATCTACCATAAAAACAGACTGAAAGAGAAAAACAACATGATTAAATGCAGAAAAGGTCTTTGAAGAAATCTAACACCCCTTCATGATAAAAGTTCTGTAGTAAATAGGGATTTAAGGGACATACTTCAACATAATAAATGTAATTTATAGCAACCCTATAGCCAACATCAAATTAAATGGAGAGAAAATCAAAGCAATTCCACTAAAATTAGAAACAAGACAATCTATTCAATTTAGTACTTGGTGTCTTACCTAGAGCAGTAAAATGACTGAAGGAGATCAAGAGGATCCAAATTGGAAAGGAAGAATTCAAAGTATCCCTAATGGCAGATGATATGATAGTATACATAAGTGACCCCAAAATTCTATAGCTGGTAATTTTGTATCCAAAATTAACTCAAAGAACCAGTAACCCTATTATATGTAAATCACAAACAGACTGAGAAAGAAATCAGAAAAACAACACATTGGATAATATCCTCCTGTGATGGCTGGTCTTACATCAACTTGACACAAGGTAGAGTCATCTGAAAGGAGGGAACTTCAATTGAGAAAATGGCTCCAAAAGACCCAGATGTGTCTTAGTTAGGGTTTTATTGTTGTGAAGAGACACCATGACTAAGGCAACCCTTATAAAGGCAAACATTTAATTGAGGCTGGCTTACAGTTTCAGAGGTTTAGTTCATTATTGTCATGGCACTGAGCATGGCAGTGTGAAGCAGACAGGGTGCTGGAGTAGCCAAGAGTTCTACATCTGGGTCTGAAGGCAGCAAGGAAGAGGTCGAATTCAACACTGGGTGGAGCTTGCACACAGGAGACCTCACTTCAATGCCCACCCCATAGTGATACACTTCCTCCAACAAGGCCATACCTACTCTAACAAGGCCAAACTTCTTAACAGTGCCATTTAATAGTCCAAGCATTCAAATACATGAATCTATGGGGGCCATACCTATTCAAACCACCACAAGATGTAAGACATTTTTAAAAATTAGTGATTGGTGGGGGAGGGACCAGCTCATTTTCGGTGGTTCCATCCCTGGGCTGGTAGTCATGGGTTTTATAAGAAAGGAAGCTGAGCAAGCCATGGAGAGCAGGCCAGTAAGCAGCACCCCTCCATGGCTTCTGCATCAACTCCTGCTTTCAGGTTCCTGCCCTGTTTGAGTTCCTGTCCTGACTTCCTTCAGTGATGAGAAGTGTAAACCAAATAATCCTTTTCCTTCCAAAGTTGCTTTAGTCAATGGTGCTTTATCATAACAATAGGAACAGTAACTAGGACAGGATGGAAGGATCTCCCTAGGAAGAGAAAATAGAATAGTTATGGGTGAATGGGGTAGGGGGACTAGAATAGGAGGATCAAATGGGGAGAGAGAGGGAAGTAGGGGTAAGGGAAGGAATATGGGGAGGGACAGCTAAAAGGAAGAGCCATTTGAGAGGTTGTAT
Source organism: Lophiomys imhausi (assembly GCA_907164525.1). Taxonomy (NCBI): domain Eukaryota; kingdom Metazoa; phylum Chordata; class Mammalia; order Rodentia; family Muridae; genus Lophiomys; species Lophiomys imhausi. The sequence goes on from CAJQZJ010000072.1 coordinate 2,009,042, forward strand.
GAAGACCTAATATTGTAGAATCTAAATTGGAATCACCAAATAACAGGGGAGACACAGCCCCATATAGATATCTTTTGCCATCAAATGAAACCTCCTGAGGTAGGAATAGATTACATCTAAATGAGTTGTTTGCCAAAGAGACCCGTGGCAACCCCCAACAAGAACAGCTATTGCCAAGGTTATTAGAAACTGATGGTAAGGTTGAAGACAACACCTATACAACTCACTGAACACAGAGAAACTGAACTGGTGACTACCTAGAGCTTTCACCACTACTGACTAGTGTCCATAGTACAGGAAGGTACTCTGCACACTAGCATAGGAGAAATGTAAACACCAACCCAGCTACAAACCTTTCTATCTACAATGGTGACATGCCTGCAAGATATAATGGTGCAATAGTGGCACAAAAGTTTTGGGAGTAACCAATAACTATTAATTTAAATTAAGGTTCAGTCGATGACATAGAACCCATGCCTGACACTGCCTAGGTGGCCCAAAACCATGGATGTAGGGGAAAACGCTATTGTTCTACTAAAGGAACATAGATATAAAATGACTCCTAATGACATTCTGCTATACTTACAGACCAATATCTTGCTTAATGTGGTGGTTTGAATAAGAATGGCCTCCATAGGTTCATATAGTCGAATGCTTAGTCACTGGAGGAGTGGAACTATTTGAAAAAATTAAAATGATTAGGAGATATGATCTTGTTGGAAGTAGTATGTCCCTGGGGGTGGGCTTTGAGGTTTTAAAAGTGTGTATCAGATCCAATTTTCCTCTATCTGTCTGTGGAACAAGATGTAAACAGGATGTACAAGTACTGTTTGAGCACCTGCCTGCATGCCACTATGCTCCATGGCATTATCATAATGGATTAACCCTGTGAAACTCTAAGTAGGCCCCAAATTAAATGCTTTCTTTTTATAAGAGTTACTTTGGTCATGGTGTCTCTTCACAGAAATAAAATAATGACTAAGACACTTAGCCATAATCAGAGAAGCTTCCTCCTTGATCCTAAATGGGATGTCCCCACCAAATCACTCACCTCATGGCTCAGGAATCTCTGTGGAAGAGTAGGCAGAAAGGCTGTAAGAACCAGTTGGGATGGAAGACATGAAGGAAACAAGACTTTCTAGATACAACAGGAAACACACACACACACACACACACACACACACACACACACAAACACACACACAGAGTTGGCTACTGGAAATTCACAGAGGTCTAGTATCATGGTTTAGGGCTATGCGGTCATGGTTAAGAGTATAGGCTTTGAACTTTTACCTTTGAATTAGACTTTCCTAATTGAGGGACCTTGATCAACCAACTTCCGTAGGTTTCCCAGGATAATACTACCAGAAAGGAATTTAGATGCAAGGCCTTCACCCTTCCTTCACCATGGGATTCTGTATTCACTAGAGAAAATGTAAAATATCAAGAAAATACAACATGCCTGATATGAGGATGTTATTTGGGAAAGTGTGATTTGGGGATTCTGTTATCCTCTGTCTGCTCATTTCTGATTCCTGCAGCTTGGGTTTAAGAGACTATAAAATGGTCCCTGGGCTCTGCTCCTCTCTTCTCTGCAACCCTTGGGTAGCTCGTTTCTGACACCTATCAGCACCTTTTGTGGTGCCTAGAGGCCAGCCCAGTCTAGCTCAGTGCTGTGCATCAAAGGTTTTGAAGGGAAGCTCTCTTTGTCAAGTTTTGTGGGATTTTCCTTTTGCTTTCTCAGAGAAGCTGGCTGTGGGCAGAGGTGAACAGTTTTTCAAGTTGCAGTTTCTCAGGCATCTATTTAAAATACTCAGCCTAGGGCCTTGTGCACACACAGGAATCAAAGTGTACACCTTGACTGGTATTAAGGGAAACCTCAGGGGAAAAAGACACTTTAGTGTACAAGTTAACTGACTTCCATCTTTTAGGTCATGATCCCAAATAATGGTGGCGAACGCAAAAGAGAAGCATATCATTGTCCTGACCATGGCAGACATATTCCCCCATCCACCAAAAAAGGTTGATGGACAATATGAATCTCTTTTGGTGACTCGTTGAATATATCTGCCATATTTTTTACAGTCTTGAAGATTCCAGAATGATCATAGAATGCTGATTGACTTCAATGTGAAACAAAGAATTCACTTGTTCATGGAGAAGCCATTCCAGAAGATGCCTGGAGTCCTGGTTCTCTAAGGTTGCCTGCTTTTGGAGTTGCAACTCTCCATCATGGTTGTGCTGGGATTCTGTTTAGGGACAATTTCAGATATTGCAATATTAGAACTGCCTGCTAGAATTAGGGCAAATAAGTAGAGATTTCTGCATTAGGGGCTCATTGTCAAGTTCTGGAGAGCAATCAAGATCAATGACAATAGCCTGTAACATTTATGGGGTCTATGAGACCCCACTGGCCAAATATTTCAAAAGAGATAATCTGTTCCTGGCTCTGTTCTTTTTCTTTGCTAATGTGTGATGTCTAGTTGGGGTATGCCGTCCCAGAGGTCCACTGAAGCTTAGTAAGCAGCCTCCATATTTTGTCATGTGTTATACTGTGCAGCAGTTTACTAAGGGACCATCTCAATTAGAGGCAGAAGTTATAGAAGGGTCTTCTGTCTTCCCTCTCCCAGCTGATTAGTTAGCTGCACATCAAGGATGCCAGCAATACTGCTGTGACTGTACGTGTGGCAGGCTAGTGTTGAGGGTGCCTTGCCACTGAAGTTTTGGGGCTAGTTGAACAACTCCTTCACCTTAGGATAGAGCGAGGCAGGTAACATCCCCATCTCAGATTGTTAGCACCAAGACATGTTTAACAGAGCCTCTGCAAACTCCTCATACACTTGCCTCACCCATCCTGACACAGATCGGGCACTCCCTTCGGGTCTTTCATGCTCTGTGAATTGGTATAGTAAGCCATGGAAATAGGAGAATGACTTCAGCATCCCTTGTGCAGCCCCACATTTGCATTTTCAAAGTTTTTTTTTAGCATATATTAATTATATGTAATAGCAGGTTTCATTATTATTATTTTTGATCATATCAATCCCTTATTACCTTCTCTTGTACCTCTACCATTGATCCCTTTCCTCTTTCCAACTAGTTCCCTTCTTATTTTATTACCCCTCCTTCTTGTGACCCAGTGAGTTTCATTAGGGTTACTTACAAGACCATGGGTGAGGGATTATTTAACAGGAGCATGGATACATTTTCAGTGTCTAGATTATCACAACCATTAACTGCCTACAGATCCTCAGGAAGAGGCATGACCTCATGAGCCCTTCCTCTTTCCATAATGGAATATTAATGGATTCAATCTTGTGCAGTACTCATGCAGACAATCACAGCTGCTGAGAGTTCAACACAGATGCATGTACATACCCATACATATGTGAAGATGCACATGCATATTTACTAACATGTATATGCTTGCATATATAGATGTATCATATATTTATAATGATGGATGGCTATGTGAGCGCGAGGACTGGCTTATCAAGTTCAATACTACAATGCAAATGGCAGGCAGGGAACTCGGATAGCAATTGCCATTTCTGTGTTTAGTCAGAATTTCTTCTTCCTCAGGGATAATTTAGTCCTTCTTCCTAAGTGTTTTTCTCTCAGTGCTGTATGGCTGAGGCCTACATTCTTGAGGATCAGCAACCTCTTTTACTTAAAATGAACTGATTGTAGATCCTACCCATAGCAATAAAATACCTTCATAATACCTAGACTAGTGTTTGATGGAATGACTAGTGACATGAGTCTGTTCCAGGTGACAAATAAAACTGACCATAACAGTAATCAAAGACTAGTCTTATCTCAGTAATTAGTTAAAGCATGGCTTTCAAAGGTATTGTCACATACACAAAAATGTTATTCCTTATATCTTTCCTGCGGTTATTTTAATCTTCAAGTTATCTGAGGATGTTTTTAGAGAATAATGCCTTGGGAATATTGTGGACAGAATATCAGCGACAAGAAAATGTAAATGAGAAAAGCACATTAATAAATTTTTATTGAGATATTTTGCATCATGCCTTCCAAACTACTAATCATCTTAGTAGAGAAGGAAGAGGCAATTGATGGCAGCAGTACGATTCCCTTAGGAAGATACATACAGAGAGTGAGGCATAGGGCTTTGTCCTAAGGCTTGCTGGGCATAGACTGTTGGAAAACACCAGGAATGCTATGCTTAGAAAGCCAATGCTGAGTAAAGGGTGAGGACAAAGCAAAGGTCATGCTGTCAGTATTGCTTAGCCCTAGTGAGCCTTGTATGGGTAGGCTGGTAACTTAAGGAGACCCCTTTCAAATGACCAGATGCTCAACGTAGGAGGGCTACTCAATTCCTGTTTTGTTATTTCTTCCAAATATAATCTTGAACTGTAAAGGATCTAACCAGCATCTGAGAAAGGCAACGTGACACAAGAGGGGCTTAGCTTCTTTGTTTGCTTCCCTGTGTCCCAGCTTCCTTGTGTTCCTTCAAGGTTAAAAGGAAGTCCATGATACTATATTTGCATAGGAAACTGTCTCTCCTTTCCAGCAAGGGTATGGAAATAATTTAAACAACATGTATTTTATGGACCTTATCCTTGACTCAATGTCTCCTTTAGACCAAGGTTCCAGTCTGATGCTTCATATCCTTACAGGCTAGTTACTGCCAGGCCATGTCCAGAAGTAAGAAGTCAGGTGCCTAAGACTCTGCATTGAAAATCTTCTCTGAGGAAGACTTTTTCTGTTTGCCCAACTCCTGGGGAAATAGTGAAGCTTACAGAGCAAAACAGGGCGGATCACTGACCTACCTTGAATATCCTGCTGCCAATTCCCCAGTACTGAGACTATAGGCAGGTGTCACTGTTGTGTAGCATTTCCCTCCTAAATAAAACATTTCCTCCTAGAGGGAAGAAGGAGACTTATAAGATTCATGGAAGTAAACAAGACAAGTCCAGGAAAGCCAATCTGGCAAGGATCACAAGGTCTCTCTAGAAGGCTCTAGAAACCTTAAGCAATTGCCAAGAAAGGAACTTAACAAACTGCCTGCAAATCATGAAGAGAGCTTTAGAGTAGTTGTTCTCAACCTTAGATAACAGCCCCTTTGGGGGTTGTGGTTGAAGGATCCTTTCACAAGGGTTGCCTGAGACCATTGGAAAACACAGATATTTATATTATTATTAATAACTAACAAAATTACAGCTATGAAGTTGCAATAAATTATTTTATGGTTGGAGGTCATCACAATATGAGTAACAGTATTAAAGGGTCACAGCATTAGGAAGGTTGAGAACCCCTGATGTAGAGTTACAGTTTTTGAGAGCTAGCTGACACTGAGGCTGGTGTGGACTTTTTGGACATTCAACTACTATCTAGTAATCTATGCTCATGTAAGTAGCCCAATAAATTCATTGGTTTACCAAGCTGAACACTGGTTAAATTGTTATGTTGGTCTATTATGGGTTCCCTATCTGGCATAAGTTTTGTAATTACTCTCCCCAGGAAAAATCACACACAATAGTCAGTACACCCAATTTATTCAGTGCGTGGGCTGGAACCCAGAGCTCATGCATGCGGGCAAGCATTCTACAACTGAGTTATATCTTAAGTTCTCTTTTTAAAGATTTATTCATAAATTTCTATGCCTTCGTCTCTCTTTGTGTCTGTGTCTGTCTCTCTGTCTCTCTTTATTTCTCTCTCCCACATGTGTTCATGTGTTCAGATGCCCATGGATGCCAGAATGCATCAGAGATACATTTCCAGGAAGTTATAAACCAATGTTTGCTGAGAGCCAAACATTGGTTTCCCAGAACAGCAGTATGTACTCTTCACTGCTGAGCTATCTCTCCAGCCCCCTGCCTAGGTATCTTTAATTTTAAAGAATGTATTTGGTTTTATTTTTTTTCCTTTCATGAAAGCTTTATAGTATGATATTTTCATTTGACAGATGTGTACACTAAGGCATTGAAAGGCTAAATGGTTTGTGGACCTGTACAAGGTCTTATATATATAACAAGTAGTGGAGCCATGGGTTGGGCCCAGGGGCTTTGGTGCCAGAGATCCAATATTTAATGACTGTCCTATGTTGCCCCTTGACTTAGAGTGTGTCTTCAGGTCCCACGAGGCTCTGGGGTGGCTAGGTCTTTTGTTTGTGACTCAAATTCATGCTTGCTGTGTCCTCCCACTACTTCTTACAGACCAAGGCAGTCACTCAAGTGAGAGCCAAGTCTGCTCAATTTTTCCCCAGAGGAGCTTTACAGCCACAGCCACTCAAAAGGAGGCAGAGCTCTAGACAGACAGTGTGCAGGACAACCAGAGATCTGGAATATGTCTTTTTTCTCTCTCTTTCTCTTTATTGTTGTTTTTTTAATTTTGTGAATTTTACATCATGCACCCTGTTCCCTGTCATGTCCTATCCACCCTACACCCTTGAAACCTCTCCCAAAAGAAAAAGGAATCTCATTGTGGAAGCTTATAGTGTGTCTCAGTGTGTTCCACAATATTCCCTTTCGCCCACACATTTTTGTCCACACATTATAATGACTCCTTGGTCTGGTAAGAGGCCTCTGGTTTCTGGTACTTTGTCAACACTGGAACCTGTCACTGAGACTCGTCTCAGATATCCTGTTCTTGTCCTGTACCATGGAGATCCTATAGTTTTGGGTCTGTGGAACTGGCCTTTTCATGTACTCCAGAAGTTCATCCATGGGGTGTATGTTGGGGTGGGCTATCTTAAAGCCCTGGTTCTGGGCCTGCAACCCTCATATCCAGGGTTGGTTCTATTGTGCTATCAAGGTAAGGTACAGTGCCTGTTCTCCAGAGTGCTGCACTAGGTACAGGGCTGGATCAGCTCACCTGCCCTCATGATTCCATCAGGGCCAACTCTCCTGCCTGCTACCTGTGGTAAAGGGCATCAGAGAGTGGAGGGATCTCTTTCTCACCAACACCACCAAAATCAGACAAAAGGCAGGGCTGGCTCTCCCACACTCACACCCTTGGGGCTGGCTTGCCTACATCCCCCACACCCAGGACCAGCTGTGCTGTGCTGTCCAGGTGAGGTATAGGGCCTGCTCTCCTGAGTACTGCAGCACATAAAGATCAGCGACAGCTCTCCTGCTCTTGTAACCCCATAAGGGACAGATCTCCTGTCCACCACTGGTGTTGAGAGCAAAAGGGAGGGGAGGGGATCTCTCCCTCTCTAACACCACCACAAAGTAGACAAAAGGCAGGGATGGCTCTCCCACACTCACAGCCTCAGGGCTGGCTCACCCATAACCCCCACATCCAGGGCCAGGCAGGGTTCTTCTAGTCTCTGGCTTGCTTCCTGTACCGGGAGCCCATCTCGTGCTTGCCTAGTGTTGGACTGGTGGTTGTCAAAGGCTAGCTCCCTGTCCAGGCCCCATGGTGCTGAACTGGTGTTGGTGTCAGGCTTGCATTTTTCCAGGAATGTTAGGTTACTATTCATTCAGATGTTCATAGGTCAGAACATTGAATGTAGATATAACCTCTTTCCTCTCTGCCACCTACTTATGCACACGTGATATAGCAGTCACATCTGCAATGCCTCTAGAGGCAGCAAGGAGCTCATTCTAGGGGCACGGAGGGTCTCTTGAAAGGGCCACATATTTATGTTACTGACTGTGAGCTGGATTACTCAGTGTAATCAGTTGACACTGATTTATCAACTGCAAAAAAGCCACTCAGAGAACAGAAATCACAATGCTGCATTTCTAGGAAGGCATACTTCCACATACCTCATGACTTTCATGATCAGAGGATTTCACTTTTCTACAAACTGGAGATGAGTTGGCTGTGGAGACCAGACTGCCAGATATACAGTTATACATGGAGAAAGCATCAGAAAGACAAGGAGAAAATCCACTTAAGAAGCAAAAAAGTGAAAAAAAATCTACTGAAAGAGCTGGCCCTTACCTGTGGAGTGGCATCTAGGGAGGTGGTGCCATTGGAGGTGGCCCTGGGCAGGGATGGGGGAGGGGGAGAAGTGGTAGCTAGACCTAGGAGCTTTGAGGCAAAGCCTTGTGCAGTTTGGGATTTCAAAAATCTGTCTAAATCTGAAGACTCAGTCCAATTTCTTTTCAAAGGCATGCTGGGTAACTTGGGGGATAAATAAATGCCCTTTTCCATCCACAAACTAGAGTAATGGCCTCAAGGCTGTGCTTCTTGAAAATTTTTATTTTTTGATAATTTTTTTTTTTTTGGTTTTTCGAGACAGGGTTTCTCTGTGTATCCTTGGCTGTCCTGGACTCACTTTGTAGACCAGGCTGGCCTCGAACTCAATAAGATCCGCCTGCCTCTGCCTCCCAAGTGCTGGGATTAAAGGCGTGCGCCACCACCGCCCGGCAATTTTTTTTTGATAATTTTATACATGTAAATAATATATTTATTTTGATTATATTCACCCAAATTATTCTGTTGCCCCTCTTCCAATCCCACAGAAACCCTTCTTCTCAACAGTTCCACTCCATACTTTGATATCCTTTTTCTAATCAACACAGTGAGTTTAATTAGGATTGCTTGCCTGTGTCTAGGTGTGGAGTCATTTTACTGTAGTAAAGGGAACTTACTTGCAGCTATAGTACTGAAGAATGATGCATCCTCCCCCAGCAGTCATTAATTGCCAAGAAGTCCTCAACTAGAGACCAGGCTTCATGTGCCTCTCACCACTTGTGATGGAATGCTGGTGGGTCCATTCATGTACAGTCTTGTGCTGATAGACGACATTGCTGTACATTTATGGATGCTATGGCCATTCCTTGTCCAGAAAACAGTGTTTCACAACATGACTCTGCATTCTCTAGCTTTTGCATTCATTCTTTTCCCTCTTGCAAAGTGTTTCTTGAACCTTGTAGGGGATGATACAGACATCCCATTTAGGTGTGGGTACTAACACTTACTTCTTCTGAGGCCTTTGAACAGTTATGAGCAATTGTATCCACCATTGCTCCCCCCAGATGGTGGGGGATGCTGACCAAGGCTGAGAGCAAAACTAAGCTAGGGTATAAACATAAATATTTAGAAGATAACGTTTAGTAAACCAACTAGTAAACCAATTAGCAGCAGGATCCCACCCCAGGGTCTAATCCCCACTCTAATGAATAACTTCCTGAAATAGCAAGAGCCTCGAAGAACCTATCCTATTCTCTTTGTGTACAGTAATCTTCCTAGAATTACTGTCACCCTGAGGGTCAAGCATGGAGCCTGGCCTGGCTTCTTCAAGCAATCCTATCTCAGGGAAGATATGCACACTTCCTTTTCTCCAAGTGGAAGATCACATGGGAGACCAATGAATGGTGATGCATGATATGGGTGGCACCCTGGGCAGGGAGGAACAACGCAGATGCTTGCACTTTAGTGGTTATCAGCTGTGGGTGTGTGAGAGGATTTCCTGCTCCATACTTTTTTTTTTAACAAAATGAAATTTTAATGGTAAGTTCTTTTAAACCCTTTTATTTGGCACTTAAAATGGATGGGATTATAGAACTGAACATTTTTACCTTTTGGCAATTGTGGTTTACTTAAACAATGCAGTGTAAGACCTAGTCATTTACATATTTCTTTACCCTGAAAGTCTTTTGCTTCATACTCTTTTGTTATTGACTTTAGAATCTGAAAACACACATGATATGTCTTAGAATGGCAAACACTTAAAAATGAATGGAGTATTTTGAAATCCAAAGGCATGCAAAAGCAAACTAATCACTTTAGACTATAAAGAACTTGGAAGGAAAAAAAGACTGATTTAAACAGACAGCCTTCATTCCACAGACACCCCCCCCCCCAACTTATCTCTCGGTGATTCTTGTGTGAATATTGGAAAGCTTGGGTACTGGTGTGGATATTGGATGCAATCTGATGCTAGTAAGATTCTACAGCAAAATTTCCACCCTCTTGCTCCCTGTCAGGTCCTCGTTGTTTTCACTTCAAAGAAAATACCTTTGAGATATCACACCGATAATAAATGCCTATCCATCCTGATGTCCCCACCAGATGCTTCTAGCCCCAAGTGATTTTGATGCCCAAACCAAAGTGGAAACTCCCCTGAGAAGTTCTAAAGTAGCTCCCTGAAAGCTGCATGTCTTTGCCCTGCTTAAGCAGTGAAGGGGAGATAAGCTCAGGGTTCCAGTGCTTGGTCCACAATTTGGAACCAGACATGTCCAATCTTTTGTCATTCTGACCCTTATGTTGTCATTTACAAAGTTCACACTTGTGAATTGTGCAGCCAACCCCCCTCCCTAATATCATATTGTTTTATGTAATTTAGTGTTTTTTTCTGTTTGAACACATAGGTATTTTGGACCACTGTGACCTGTGGGCCGTGGTTTAGACACCCCTAGAATGATGTTTTGGAAATTCCTTTGATATCCTTTCAAATTTCTCAAATGTTTAGAAAATATTTTGTTGAGAGTTTCATATATGTATATACCTAGTATTTTGATCAAACCCCTCTTTCTTTCCCCTCCAATTCCCCCATCAACCTCACCATTAGCCCATCCATTCTCATGCACTTGCTCTTTCTTTTAATTCCATTGAGCTCACTTAGTGATGCTTGTAGATGCGTAGGTGTAGGACCATTTACTGGAACATGGGTAGCCCTTCATGGTTACATTTCTGAGGGACACTGACATTCCTTCTTAGCAGCAATGGCAATAGCTTGTCAGCTAGAGGTGGAACTTCATGAACCCCTCCCCATCCATTCCAGGATTTTGGTTGACTTGATCTTGCGCAGATCACATACATATAGCCCCAGGTGCTGTGAGTTTATGTGTATGAATGCCCTGTCATTTCAGGAAATAATTTTTTTGCTGCAAATATCCAATAATTCTTGCTCTTAGAATCTTCCCACTCCTTCTTCCATAATAATTCCTGAACTTGGAGAGGAAGGTGTGTGAGGTAGCTGTCTCATTTAGAATTGAGCACTACATAGTCTCCTTTTCTCTGCATGTGGTCAGTTGTGAGGCTCTGTATAAATTGCCATCTATATCAAAAGGAGTCTTGTCTGATGAGGGATGTACTAATCTATGGGTATAAGTCAGTTTAATGCCATGTACATTTAGAAGAATGGTAGTATTAGGTACTTTCTAGGGCCCATGACCTACACACAGTCATGGGTTTTGGGCCTGGTTAACAGTACCAGATGTGAGTTTCTCTAATGGAGAAGGCTTTAAATCCCCACCACCACCAAAAAAAGCCCCAACAACTGGCTACTCTTATAACATCCATGCCACAATTACACCAGTGGACACCTTTTTGCCTGGCTAGACATTATGAACAAATAAATGTACAGTGGGTACCTGCAGACTCAACTCTTCCATTCTATATTAACATATGACTCTATTTGTCTTTTCATACTTCTATATCTCTACCAATTCTTTCATCTCTCCACAAGTCATCTTTTGTTTCCAGTTTTTGAGACAGGGTCTATTTTTTTCACTTTCCTGTTGCTACAATAAACACCATGACCAAAGGCAACTCAGGGGAGGAAAGGGTTTACTTCAGCTTCCACTTCCAGGTTACAAATCTGTCAGGGAGGGAGGGCAAACTATAAACCTAGGCAGAAACCATGGCTGTATGATGCTTATTGGCTCATTCCCTGGTCAATGCTCAGCCATCTTTCTTATACAGCCCAGACATATCTTCCACAGTGGGCTGGGCCCTTCCATCAATCATCAATCAAGCCAATCTCTCTCAGACATGGCCACAGGCCAATCTGATCTGGGAAACTTCTGAAAAGAGGATCCCTCTTCCCAGGCAACTCTAGATTATGTCAAGTTAATAAATACTAACCAAATAGGGTCTCATATGACTGAGGAACCGAGATTGGCCTCAAAGCTAGTTTTGAACTCCTGATCCTCCTGCACTGAATAAGAGGATGCCAGAACCTGGAAGGGGAACCTATGACTATGAGGATCTTGAAACTCTGAGTTAGAGATGCCTACAGAAACCCAGAGGAAGAACTGGACAGATAAAGGCCTTTCTTATTGGTCTTTGTCCATCATTCTGAGTGCTATTCTCTAAGTGGCCACAGGAATGACTTAAGGCATTTGAATGGGGCACTGGGTGATCTAAACCTTCTCACATCTCCACTCCTCTCTTGACTCCCTTTCTAATGTCCATTGATCTCCTTTCCAGTGATCTTTGCATTCCTCCTGACATTTGTGTTTATTGATTGTTTGGCCTAGAACATGCTGGCCATACCTCAATGCATGGTTTGCTTTAGATTATCAGCTCAGAGTCTGGCAATGTAGTTCATGCCTGTGATTTTAGCACTTGAGAAGTGGAGCAGGAGCCCAAGGCATCCTTTGCTACATAGAATTTGAGACAAATCTGGGATATATGAGTCCCCGTTTCAAAACTAAAACAACTTAGCTCAAAAGTGATTCCCTCAAAACAAACAAACTTATCTGAAAGAAGTTGGTCTTCTCTCTCTCTCTCTCTCTCTCTCTCTCTCTCTCTCTCCTTCCCTCCCTCCCTCCTGCATTATTTTCTTCATTGACCTTAACAAAACTGATCACTCTTCTACTGTTAATGCATTTGTACCAATGATCTTCTTTTTGTGTGTAGTTTCATGCCAGGATGGTTAACTTCTAGCAGCCAGTTCATCATTTATATACATTGCTCTGTTTCTGTGTAGATAAATTGTTCCAGTTGTGATAAATACCAGCAATTTGGTGATTTAAGCAAAGGTGATTATCCTATAGAACATGGGTAGGCCCCAGCTAGTAAGTTGAAAGAAGTTGAGAACAAACAGATTTTCCTGTGGAAAAAGCAATTATGTCAGAGGACTGCAACATCAGCAATTCTTGCCTGAGGTTTTGACCTGCCCTTTTCTGATGGTTTGTCCTGTGATTCTGGATTTGGCTAGCCATGTCTTTAACTCTCATTCTGTGTGTGTGTGTGTGTGTGTGTGTGTGTGTGTGTGTGTGTGTGTGT
>CAJQZJ010000072.1:2027216-2107532 GCA_907164525.1 Lophiomys imhausi
ACACACACACACACACACACACACACACACACACACACACACACACACAGACTCTGCTGCAGGATTTTTGTGACACTTTGGATAGAAGAAGCCTCTAGGGCACCAAAGTCATAGATGACTTGGGTTTGTAGGGACTAGATTCTCCCTGAAGAAAATGAAAACACAGAGACACTTTTCTCCTGGCTGTTTATTACAGAACAAAAAGAAAAGAAAAAAAAAGAAAAAATACAACAACAACAACAACAACAACAACAACAAAAACACTGGCCCAAAACAGATACCAGATTTCAAATGTAGAATCAAAATACAAGGTGGAAATTAAAATGTGATTACAGAAAATCTGGCACTAAGAAAAGTTTACAGAACAGTGGCTGTGGATTTTCTCTAATAGACACTTAAATATACATGACAAGAATTGCAAATAGAAACCATTAAAGACAAACCCCAAATCAACTATTAATGTTTACAGACTTTCCCCCCAAACCACAGAGATTTACATCAAAAGGAGTGTCAAATGTTTTAAAGCAGACTTCAAAGCATCACTCTGTGACGGTGCACCAAAGCTGACTATAGCTGGGGCTCTCTCTGCATCTGAAGGTCACCATAGGTGACAAAGGGAAGGGAACGCTCTAGGTCCTCGAAGTGGCCAGCTTCCAGTGCTCAGCTCACAGGCTATTTCTGCACCCCTCTTAACCAAACCTAAAGGACGCTCTTGGCCTCCCATGAGTATTTCTATGGGACAATTAACCATACCATGACGTTTGCTGTAAATGCTCATTAGGAAAGAACTAGCTGAGACTTAAAGGCTTGCAAGAGATTAAGAGTCACACCAGATAGTACAGTTTGTAATGGAGTGGAAATTAATGACCAAGTGGCTTTCTATTGTGAAAGTGACACCCCTTGGTAACATCCACACCTCTCATGGCATGAAAACCTCAGTGACTCAGCCACCTGGTTTAACAAGGTATCACTGGAGCGAACAACACAGTCTGTATATTTGGAACAGTGTATAATAAACACAACTCTATTGAAAAGAAAGCCACCACTTTATTTACAAAGCCACAAAACCAAGTATAAATACTTTTGTCATTTATGATTAGGAAAACCATTTACAAAATTTTCAAATATGTACAAGTAGCTTGAAAAATCACCAGCTTTTTATTTATTAGGTAGATAGAGGGATGGGCAGGGCTGACAGGGTTCAGATTGTAACTAGGAGTCTAGTGTGGATGTCTGGGACCAGTTTCAAGTTGGCTGCAGACTCGGGTCACTCCTTTGAGTGACAGCATGGGGCTTTCTGGAGCACCCTGCTTTGAATTATAGCTCCTCAACACCCTGGGTGACTTGGTCAGCATTCTGGGCTGTGGCATTTTGGGCAGCAGCATGCTGTTCCAAAATGTCATCGATCAGCTGCAAGTTGCTTACCCAGCCCTCATCTGGGACCGCACTGGAGCCTTCCAAAAGCTCTTCTACGAAATCCACCTCACTGCCTGCAGATGATGGTGAAATCAGAGCATCTGTTGGGGACTGGGCCTGAGGCAAGACACTGTCCTGTGGCTCAGGGAATGTGCCCATTCTGATTAATGTACCTGGGGACTGGCTAATGGCAGCAGTAGCAGCTGCATAGATTGGTGGCTCTAGTCCCTGGATAGGACTCAGGGGAGAGCAGCTGGCCATGATCTGTTGGAGGGACTTTGTGCTCAATATGGGCACGGGTCCCTGGGCTGGACTGTGCACAAGGCTCTGATTGCCCAATAGACTGAATCTGGGGCTGGTCAGAGCAGCACGCACCTTCTGGTCAGGCCTGGCTCTTGGGGCCATCTGATTGGCCTGGGCCACAGCCTGCTGAGATGGAAATGCTAGGGCTGTTGGGGGTATACTAGTGGGTGCTTTGGCAGAGATGATGGAGTTGCTACCAAAATGCTGCAGCATACTATTATCTACTTGGCTCAGGGATGATTCCTTTGAAACTGGTGCGGCTACTGCTGCAGCTGCCACTGTCCAGACTGCATTACTGAACACTGAAGACATCATTGGCACACTGGGGAGGCTGGGTTGGCTGCCCAGGGGGCTGATGCAGAGTTTGGGCAGGGGCACTTTTAAGGGTCTGGCCTTGGCTTTGGGACAGACAGAGTCAAGACTACTCAGGGGGTCTTGACCCGAGCCTGAGGAGATGGGACATGGAAGGTCAGTGTTGACTTGCTGCCTCTTCAGAGTTAATGACAAAACACCCATGTGACTTGTGGGTAGTAATATTCTGGAAACCAGATTGTCCTGAAGGAGTTCAGTTTTGGGAGACATCATGTGCTGGTTGAATGGGGGTCTCATCTTGGTATGGCTACGCCTAGAGATGACTTGTTCTTGTACTGCTGCATAGAAAGAGACACAGGGATTAGTTCCAAAAGTGCCCTAAATTTGGGCTATGGTCACTGGGCAGGGGCTACAGGCCCAATGTTGTTGTCCTCACCCCTACCCTTGGCTATCTCTCCCAGGCCCTCCCAACTCCCCTCATTCATTTGCCTGTAGCCTGGAATGAAGGTCTTCTGGAACACCGTGTGCTCACAGCATCTTCTATAACAGTGGTTCTCAACCTTCCTAATGCTGCCACCCTTTAATACAGTTCCTTATGCTCTGATGACCTCCAGCCATAAAATTATTTCATTGCTACTTCATAACTGTAATTTTGCTACTGTTAAGAATCATAATGTAAATATCTGATATGAAGAATAGCTGATATGCAACCCATGTGAAAGGTTAGGTCAAACCCCAAAGGGGTCACTGCTCACAGGTTGAGATCCCCCACTCTATAAAGAGCAGATGATGCTGGAATTGAAATGCCAACTGATTTGTCTGCCTCTTCATGCATATTGAAGGCTCCGTGAGGGCAGGGGCTGTGATTTCATTTACTCTCATATCTCAGCATTATTCCTCCCTCAACAGATGAGTCCTATCTTGTAGAAGAAAGGGAGAGGTGGGGGAGGGCCCATTGAAGAAAGCTCAGCCTCTTACACAGCAGAGGGTAGGACTTGCTCTAGTTTTCCAACTGATAAATGTAATCTGCAGGAGTGAGGACAGTTTTCTGTTCCCTCCAAAGTCTCCCAGTCTAGGCCTTATGAACATTCAGACCAGAGGCTTATGTAGTTCTGCTCTGAACTACAGTGGAGGTCCCTTCTGAAGATGGAAAACTTGGAAGCCTCACAACCTGGGATGTCTGTGGTGCAGCAGAAGCGGGAGCGGGGGAAAAAAGATGACACTCTCAGAATTTTAGGGTGGAGATACATTTCTCTTCATTATTGTCACAGCTCACAGTGACTCATATCTACTGAGACTTCTGTGGAGTGGAAACTACGGCAGGCAGTGGAGGTGCACTTTGCTCGAGGTCAAGTAGGGAGTGTTAGTACTGGTCTATGTGACCTCCTCTTTAACCTACGCTTGGCACTATGGGTAATTTTCTCCCTTTACTTGTAACAATGCCTAGGATCTTTCTGTAGCATGGAACAAGTGTTTTACTGAGGTTATAAGAGTCTAGCTTGCATACCATTGCACTGGTTTAGAGAGTTGTTTGACTTGGGTTGCGTTGGTGGAACTGTAAGCTCCATGAAGTAGGTGCTGGATTTTTCTCACCACTGCCTTCAATAAATATCAATGACATTGGTAGCTATGATACAGGACAGGAATCCTTAGTTATCTGTGGAGACTATGGGAGTCGCCCTTCCCCCTCCCCACAAGGTAGAGAATCTCCAACTCCCTTTTCATGCCCTATACTTTCCAGAGATAATGGACATGAAACACATTAGAAATAAATTGGAACATGTGTGTTGGATGAAAGGGGCATGGCCCCAATGGGCCTGTTTCTCAATGAAAGTGGGGTGATAGTGATGTACTTTTGTAAGGCAAACACATTGTGAGGCTGAGGCACAATGGCAGCTGGAGTTTAAGAGAAGCCTGTGCTACACAGTGAGACCCTATGTCCAGATAACAATGAACAACAACAACAACAACAACAACAACAGAACAGGGGCTTTAAGGGATTTGACTCAGTTTATTCAATCTCTTTCACTAAAGTAATACTGGAACCTTTATGACCAGGCCTTCCATTGGGATGGATTGTACTCTTAGAGGCCAGTGAACTGTTCTCAGTGTTAGATCCTTATCCTGGGCAACACTGATATGGCTTTCAGACTTCTCCCTGTTCCCTGTAACACCACACGTAGGAACTAGACAGAAATGAGCCAGCACTCCAAGTCCATGGCTCCTTTGGGAACACTGATCTTTTCTGCTTACCTTGAAATTGAGTCATCTGCTGGGCGATATACACATTCCGTTGTTTAGGGGTCATTGCCATAGGACCTGATCTCTGCTTCTCTGGCTAAACAGAAGATGGAAAGGCCACATTAGATTATGGATACCAAGAAACACCAGCCTTGGATTGCTGTGTAGGGATCTAGGACTCAGGTTTGGTGTAGCAAAAGCATGAGCAGACAGATCAACACACACTCACATGCATGCTCCTCCCTCCAGAGCAAGATCCCACAAGTAGACATAAAAGAGTCTGCATCTGGCTTAAGGGAACCAACTGCAATAGCATAGGATGAGGCAGGAGAGACAGAGTGTAAAAGCAAGAGTACAGAGGAAACAGACATTCTGGATGTCTGCTCAGGATGGATCAGCAGTGAGGTATGGTTGCCAAAAGAGCAAATATAACATTAGGCTACATTATTAGAAGCACAGTATGTAGAAGGAAGGAGGTGACAGTCTTATACTACTCTGATTTTGCCAAACCATACTCACACTACTAACAAGTTATCTGGGCATGTCACTCTAGGACCTTGAGATGAAGTAGTATATCCAGAGGATGGAAAACAATGGGGAACAGGGATAAATACTTCAAATTACCCAGTCAAGGGATGGCTGGTGAGCTGGGGGTCTAAGGGCCAGGGCAGAGCACATTCTGGACTGTCATGGAGTAATTACTGAAGCTTGACTCAGATGTTCTTGGGTGGTCATATGGTCAGAAGGACACACCATTTCACACCCAGAGTACCCAGACACTCACTAGTCACTTCCCTTCCTCCTGACCTGAAGAGTGGGAGGAACTTCCAGTGTTCATCTCCAAGTGGGCTGGGTGCTCAGGGGGGAGGAGCCCTACTTCAGGGCTTCAGGGCCCATATTCAGCTTGGAATCAACCCATGGGATCAAGGGCAAAAAGACAACCAGGCTACTGATGAAGCCTGAAGGTCAGAGAGAGTTACCACAGCTTGCTCTGGGCCCCTTATGTTGGCAGGTCCTGACTGTGACTACAATGATGGTCTGACTTGCCACAGGTCAGCACTCACCTTCTCTTACCACCTGCCACCACCTCCACCTCTCTGTCCTTCTCAAATAGTATGTGGCCTGTATGCCAACCATCAAAGGTAGGTGCCAGGAAGCCCACACCCTTAGGTCACCTGCTGGCCTGGTGACCCCAGATGCCAGAAGATTGGCTCTTAGGATATGGGATGCCTGTGCAGGGCCAGTTTCTCCAGCAAAATTCTCCCAGAAGCCCTTCTCTGCACTGGGAAGGGCTGGTGTGGCAGTGGGTGGGGAGGAAGGCCAATGCTTGGGAATGTGCCCAGCTCACAAGCCTGGCAGCAGCTCCTGGCCTTAGTCCCTGCCAAGGCACAGAGGACAAACACATGGCACCAGGAAGACTACAGCATAGTATAAGCGATAGTCTGGGCTTTGCTTTCTCTACTCTGCCCTTAGGCAGCTTCCTGTGGAGCTCTGTCTCCTCCAGTACTGGGACTATTTAGATGTGCTGCAAGGAGGGAGGGAGGCTCCATCTAAGCTGATCAGCAGAGCTGCCCTCTTCCTTCTAAAGCACTGGGTCTAGAGGGAGTTGGGTGGGGTGGATCTGTCTTACTGCCCTGAGCACTTCACACCCACTGTTTCCTGTCATGAGGCCATAACCCAGAGGCAGCGGTCACATGACCAGCTCAGGCCTGTCCATCTGAATCTGGCTGAAGATTCTCTGGGTGGGTGACCGTTTCTAAAGATGGCTCTTTCACTTCTGTTTTTTCCTTTTAAGGATACCAGGAAAGACCTATAGTCTCCAGATTACTGATGTGACATGTGGGGTTCAAGAGATTAAATGACCACCCACAGAAACTTGGCTAGCGAGCGCAATGCCTGTCTGTGGATCCAGTGCTCCACTCACTTCTGCTTGCATGACCACTGATGTCCAAACCTACCTGGATTTTGTCCCTGTCTGTTTCATTAGTTTTCAAGTATTAGTCCTGTCTGGGGGTCGGGGTAGGGGCAGATGGAGGCTAAGAGTGTGACTCAACAGAAATCAGGGTAGGGCAGAAAAATGCAAAGGGGAAGATGGACAGAAAGAAACTGTGACTTGAGGCAGCAAAGGGTGGTAACCTAGTTCACCTAGCCTTCAGGATAAGAGAGGGTAGTGTAGACCTGGGCCAGGTTCACAAGGATAAGTAGGGAGCTGGGAAGCCCCGCCTAAAGTGCCTGTGGGAAATCTGGCCAGGGCCTCTGTGATTATCTGGGTACTGACAGCCAGCTCAATAGGACACCTGAGTCTGAGTGTCCCCCATGGGCTGGCTCTTTGCCCTGAACCCATTGCTCACACCAGGGTCCAGCTGTCCCTGCCAGAGGGTGCCAGGCATTCTCCCTAGGCCTCCAGAGGAGGCTGCTTCCTTTGTTTTGCAGACGAGCTCCCATCCTTTGTTCTGAATCAATGTGCTACAAAGATAAGCCCCAAGAAAACAGTTGTTGCCTTTTGACACTGACAATTAGAACCATAGGAAAATGGAGAAAACAGGAAATGACAAATGGTTTCAGTGACCAGGAGGAAATGGTGGCTGAGAATTGCTCCTCGGTGACAGTACCCTCTTGCAGCTCCTCTTGTGAAGGATGGCCCAGGTCTGGTGGCTTTTTCTAGAAGCACATGGAGGGGTCATTAAATGACTCAAGTTTCCAGAGCTCTAATTGTCATAGAAATCTTCTTGTATGGGACACTGACCAGCAGGCATTGTGGGAGCCCAAGACTGTTTCTTCTAAGCTAGGAAGCCTAAGGTTGGGGCCAGCACAGTCTTTCCTCTGTCCAGTGACTTTCCTCTGCCTCTGTCACATCATCTCCCAGCCCCACTGGCCACATTCACCAGCAGGTCCTGCCTTCCTGGAAGCTTCACGCTGATACCCAAGAAGCTGTAGAGCATCATATGTCTCTGGTAGCCTCTGGGATGCTGGTGTCTTGACTTGTGTACCAAGTAGGAGAGAGGCAAGAGGCCTGGGCTGCCCCAACGCTGTCGCTGCCTATCAGCACAGGGCCTGCCAGGAGTGAACTTGTGCTACATCAACCTGAGCAAACATCTTAGTGTTTCCCGTGGCCCCCAGTTTCACAGCCTTGGTCCTCTCTTTTCCCTAAAGAGGGAAAATCAGGTGTTACCATCTCAACAGTCACATAAAGGGACTTTCCAATGTGAGGGTAGGTCATGAAAACCAGCAGGAATTGGACGTATGTCCCACAAAAGGTCCCTGGGTTTTGGCCTGATTTGGACAAAAGTGATCTTCTAGAAGGAGGGAAGAGGAGGATAAGGAGGAAAGAAAGAGAGAGCTGAGAAAGGAGGAGGATGGAAGAAAGGGATCAGGAGGAGAGGGGTGAAAAGATTTGGGGATGGGAAAGAGACTGATGAATACGGAGGAGGAGAGGGGGAAGAGAAGGTGAGAGGAGGAATGAGAAGACAGACAGGGGAAATTGGAGGTGAGGGAGAGAGATGAGGAAAAAGAGAAGGAGGAAGGGGAAAGGAGGGGGAAGGGAGAAAGAAAGAGGACCTCCTTTTTTTCCCCACAAGGCACCTCCCACCTGCTCTTGCAGCAGACACTGTCCCCTAAGGAAGTCAACCCATTAGGCTACAGAAGGCACTCAGCTATTCATCTCAAAGGTTAATGAGCTCTGGCAAAGCTTGTTTATTACCTCAGGAGGAAAAGCACTTTCTTTTGTAGACTTGGGTAGCCAGACTTGAAAGCAACTACCCCATGCTCATGACTCTGAGGTCCCTTAATCCTATCTGCCCTAGTACTACAGGGAAAGATAAGGCTTACAGAGTAACTCAACCAGACCCTCTAGCACTTACTTGAGAAATATTTATGATTGCTCTGCTCAAGGCCAGGCTGCCCCCACCATGGAGTTGTTACTGAATTTCTCTGCCCTTGTGGAGCTTACACTAGGCAGGGGAATTGGCAACACACAAGCCAATCACTGGAGGAAGATTGTCTGCACTATGGTAAGATGAAGAGACACCCAGTGGACAGGATGAGTAGAGCCTTCAGGCCATACTATAACCAGCCATACTATTTCTTTATTAGGCAAGACCCAGGGTGGTGTCTGCCTGTTGAAGTCATTCCTTGGCTCTGCATAAATTGTTGCAGGCTTCACTAATAGTGCTGAAGCTACCCTGAGAGTGCCCTGGGGGCTTCACAAAAGACATGTCATCACAAGGAAATGACAGAGCTTTGTGTAGCTCATCTCTACCTTAGGGCTGTCTTTGCCCTTGACCAAGGCTATAAAAGCCCCTTCTGCCTGGTCTTGGGGGTTTCAGGGTTGGCTGATTCCCTGCAGCATTTACTTTAAATGCTAGAGATGGTCCCTAGGCAGAGGGGACCTGTCTTTCTCCCATCTCTGCAGTACCTGAAATCTCTGGCTCACTCTGATCCATTGCTGCAGGGACCAGAGACTGAAAGAATGTAGACCCATCTGTCAAAGTGGAGATGTCATTGAGCCTCCACCCCAGCATGAAAGGCACTGGCCTAGCACAGAATTTGTGATGTTGGGAGTAGGAATTTGCCAGGCAAGCTAGCAGCAATCTTATCACATGGCTTCTAAGGCCAAGGAAGAGCCAGGCAGGGCCAGGCGAAAACATGATATTCAGAGTAGATGGAGTCTCCTGGGGCTTTGATAATTCAGTTTCCCTGGGAGCTTTGGGCTGGACAAGATTCTTCTGGTTTCAGCTGAAGAGGGGCAGTTAAGGAGTGCTGTGACTGAGGGAGAGAGAAATCAATAGCCCTTGACTGGAAAGCACGGCTTGTTCTTCCAGGCCAGGGCACACAGGAGAAAGAGAACAAAGCTGTGTGTACTAAAGCAGAATTTCCATTAAAGGCCAGAATCTCAGGAGGTCCTTTCAGCTCGATGACCATCTTCTACAGCTTTCTGTACAGATAGGGCAGACATCCTGTGGGTATTGATATTTCATGCCTCAGAACAATAACTCTATGGTTCAAATGAAATCTTCTATCAAGGCAGGTATCCATCACCTTGCTCTCATAGCCACTAATGGGACTCTGAGTCATGCCAAGTCATTCCTTCCAGACTCTAGAATTGAGAGAGGTTGAGCCAAACTCATAGATAATTTCAGTAGGCTTGGCATAGACACTGAAACATGCTCCCTCTAGACTTCCTGTCCTTTAATGGGGTGACCCAGCTGCTGACTTCTGGAGCAGGAGTCCTGAGTGAGACCAAAGAATAATATGGGATGTGGAGCCTATAGCAGAACACTGTCAGACGATGGAGATCCTGAATGTCCTGAATTGTTACTAGGCATCAGAGAGACAGACACAGGTAGGAGATTTGGAGGTGTAGCCTGCTAGCCTGGACACAGGTCATCAGACAGGCAGGCAGGCAGGGAGGTAAATAAGCAAATGAGGTGCTAGAAGGTGGATGTCAATGGGAGAGTTTGCCTTAGGTGATCTCCAACTGTTTCTAGAGGTAAGGACAAGATGCTTGGATGACTCTGCTTGTTTGAGTTCTTCACTTTGCCAAAGAATGCTCAGAAGCAAGTGATGTAGGATGTGGGAGAAATCCCTCACATTTGTACAGAGCCCTATGGGTTGCAAATGACTTATTTTTCAGAGCTGTCACCTCCTGAGTTCCTCCCATTCCCAGTGAGGCAGGCGGGCAGGCTGAGCAGGAAATTGTGCCCCAGCTGACAGTTGAGGAAAGCGAGGCACAGGGGGAAGTGACTTACCTGCAGCTTCGCAGCTAGGCAGTAGTGGAGCAGGCACCTGCCTCCAGGCCTTCGGATCCCAGCCGCCCCAGGGGGCTGCCTCTGAGGTGCTGTACGAGGTGACTCGGGCCAGCTCATGAGCAAAGGAGCTGCTGGGCAGGAAGGACTCATTCCCCAGAGCCTGGCGGGATGGGGGCTGTCGCCCGAGGCTGACCTGGGGAGGCCTGGCTTCCCCAAGCTTGCAGGCTTTGTCTACATGAGTCTACAACAACCGATTGAACAATCCATCAGTTGTTTGGCCGCAAAAGGCTTCGGACTGATTTTGTCACTGCCCTGACCAACTAATTGAGTTCTTTGAGTGCTGTGGTTATACACATCAACTGGTCTGGGGGAAGCAAAACCAAATATCTTTGTGCTCTAAGTTTGCTACGCATCATAGACTGACTCCTTTGAGGACCAGCTGGAAGGTATGGTCTCTCTCCACAAAAAAATGGACTT
Source organism: Lophiomys imhausi (assembly GCA_907164525.1). Taxonomy (NCBI): domain Eukaryota; kingdom Metazoa; phylum Chordata; class Mammalia; order Rodentia; family Muridae; genus Lophiomys; species Lophiomys imhausi. The sequence continues at coordinate 2,037,713 of CAJQZJ010000072.1, forward strand.
ACTGTGAGACAGCTCCCTCTCTCTAGATTACCAACAATTTTTTAAAATGTATTTTGGCTGGTTTGAAAGAATACTTAATGCCCATAAAATAATTTCACAGGAGTGATGTCCTTCCTTAAGCAACCGCTGTCTTGTTGGAAGCGTGAATACAGCTAAGTCAGCTAGCTGCTTCATTGACAATGATTTTGGCACATTTGAATCCCTCCCACCAAACCCCACCCTCATAACAGAACACAGTTTAACCACACTTTGTAGGCACTAGTGTGTACACATGCTGAGGTGAATGCAAAGCCAGTCAAGCATGTGTTTCCTACCAGCAATGCTTTGAGCTGCAGTCCTCACTGCACCAGACCTCAACAGGGCCTTGAAGTTTTGGGGCTAGCGTAGGAGTGAGCTTCCTTGCCATCTTGTTTTACAAGACAGCCATGTCCCCATTTCTAAGTGTGTGAAGTGCATGATCCAGACAAGACAATTAAAATAACCTTATTCTGATGCCCACATTAACAAAGGCTTCAAAACTCAGGTAGGTGGTCAGTAGAGCCTTGGCACCCTCACAAACACAAAAGTGTCTAGCAGAAGTCATGTCTTAAAGGATGGGGTAAGCCTGCATGATGAAGAGCCATTCTTTTTTTTTTCTGTATCAAGCAGTGTCTCTTGTTTTTCATCCTTGAGATATAAGTGGTCTGGCAACAGGGAAAAGGGAGTATTTACTCCCTGAATCAAAGCAAAACATTTGGATGCATTCAACTCACTACAAGAAAGACTTAGTGGCCACCTATAATGGGGAACTATTTCCAATGGATGATATATTATAGATGTATATAATATACATATATTATTTGAAACAACTATAAAAACTAGACTGGCAAATTTATTGATCATTTACTATATGCTCTTAGGACTAACTCAAGGGCTTTAAACATTTGATCTCTTCTGTCTTTACAAATAGATGTCTATGAGGTAGGGGCTACTACAGTCTTTAATTTTCATATGAGGATATCGAGGCCCAGAGAGATCATCTAAGTTGCCCAAAGTCACACAGTTATTTACTACCAAAGCAAGATGTGGACATGGGTTTGCTTCATTCCCAAATCCCCATGTAACATATACTAGGTTACTAAATTTTGATATGGAAAATAAGCCTTGAATTGGAAATGTGTTATGGTGAAAGTACAGACAAGGTGTTCCAGGGGGAAGTTCCAGTTATTTTAAGAATGAATTATACATATTTAAATATGGCAACAAGAAAATGACAAGTGGAAAATTTTAAAAGTAACACATGTCTATCTAAAATAATTAGGCCAGCAATCCCCTCTCAAGTCCAAGCATTTTTTGTTATTCTGATGACATTTGTCCCAGCTAGCAAGCTCAATGCATGGGCAGCTCATGAAGCTCCTGTTTGCTCTTAGAGCAAGTTCATCAGGGTGAGACAGAGGAAAATTAGGATTTTCTAAAATTCATAATTCTTCTTGCTTACATGCTTAGCTGCTTGATAAGTTTGAGTACTATTCTATACAAGTTTTGTAGAAACAATTCCCAGACTGTCTTCAAACCCACTGAACTCATTATGTAGTTTAGGATGACCTTGAATTCCTGATCTTCTAGCCTCTACTTCCATAATGCTGGGGTTATGGGCGCGAGACTACAAATACAGCTTTAAACACTGAAGTTTGAAAGATCCTGATATACACATATTTCTCAGGTTCTGAAACTTGCCCTACTCCATGAAATTGTAAAAACAAGACATTAGGCTTATTCATAGAGAATGAAACACTTTTCATTTTTTGTTGTTGTTTTAGCTTCTTAAGAATCCTTTGTAACTTAATGTCTTGAAAAGGTTTCATGATGAAATTACCTAAGGAATGGACTTCCATTTACTCATAGAACTTAGGAATCCAGTAAGGAGTCATAGGAGAGAGGCTTTCAATGGATAGAACATCATAGTTGATGCAAAGTAGAAACAAGGAAAATAGATCAAAAAATTTGAGTGGGATGGGGTATGGGAGGGCAAGGTAAAGAAGGATGTATGGGGAGGGACAACTAACATGAGAGACTGAATAAACCATATGAAAACCTATTACTGTAGAAGATTAGTAAAGTATATACCTGTACATGTATAAAATGAATTTAAATGTATTTACATTTTAACAGGGGAGAAATGACTCCTATATATACCATAGCCTATCAAATAAAAGCCCAGTGTCAGGCATGGGTTGCTTCTTTTTATGTTCTTGGTTAGTGGGGTCCTAAGGACTCCTGATCATTACTGGAAATCCTCATTATTGAAGCTTCATCCCTATTGACTTGCATTCATAAGCTGGAAGGTGCTATGCATGCTACTAGAGGAGAAAAGGAATCAGTGATCTAACTTGGCTGTAAACACTGTGAGCTTCAATAGCAAGTGGGTTGGCAAAATACACCGACTGGTGAAATAGTGGCACAGATGTTATAGTGTAGCACAACTAATTACTGATTGGATTTAAGGTCTTTTTCATAAAGTGAAACTATCACAGTACTATTAATAATTGGTCCAAAACCCCATGGCTGGCTTGGCCATAGACCCTGGAGGAGGGAGAATCTACCACTAATTAGTGTGCTAGAGAGGTATAGTATTAAATGGTCCCTTGATTTATTTTTATTCCCATAGATTCGTACATTTCTTAATCCTCATCAGAGAAGCTTGTTTTTACAATAGATAGTAATTAACACAGAGACATACAACTGGTTAACATGGAAAGAATAAGAGACTGAGTACTTAGACTTAAATGGAAAAATTATATCACACCCCAAAACAAGGTGGAAGATTGCAAAAGTAAAAGGTAGTAGATAACTACAGTGAAACAGAGTTTTCCAGACATAAAAGGGCAGTCACACACATGAACTTACAGTAGCTGTGAGTACATGCACAAGACCTGTGTAAGTCCTATACATGAACATGGAGGCAATACCAAGTAGACTTTATGGATTTAAAAAAAAAAAGAATATGTGATACTTGAAGTGAACAGTATTGGGAGGGCAGGGGAGTAATTAGAGGTCAGGAAATGGGGTAGATACGATCAAATTACATTTTATACATGTATGAAATTATCAAACCTTTAATAAAGAGGAAAAAACATGAAGAAAAGGACTTCCATCATCATTAGCATATGCTTACAGTGCCTCAGTAGTCCATCAGGCAGAAACGTCTGCAGATGGTACATGGAAGCAAGTATAGCAGATGGCTCAATGTGGGCAGCCCTAGTTCAGTAGCATAATCATGAATGGCTGGAACTACTCATTCAGGTACAGCAAGACCAGAGCAGGTGCTTGATCACCACAGCCCCAAGTGAAATCACAAAGGGAAGGAAAGGAAGGGATGCTATCCTCTAAGTGGGTCTCACATGTAACAATAGATTGATCTTATGCGCCTAGAAACCTCTGGGAGTTAGAGTGTCCCCAAAAGTGTTCTTTCTTGGCATCACAGTTTTAGGCTATGTGGTGCAGTTTCTGTCACCCATTAAGTAAAAGGCAGAAAAGACACACCTTAGCTACACAGAAGTCTTCCAGTCAGTCAGAGTCAAAATTAAATGCCATTTCTTTCTCTCCTGATTGCAGCTAGTTCAAAAAGAAAAACAAAAAACAAAACAAAACAAAAAAAAACCTGTGGCAAGCAAGTAACACAGCTGGAGGCTGGGCCAGGGTCTAAGTTTTTAAAAAAAAATCTAGGCTTCTAATCATTGTGCTTCAACATGTGGTAAAGTCTTCTCCCAACTTCATTTTCCCTCAATGTCTGTCGCCTTGCTGGACAGAGCAAGCACTGCTTCTAGGCCCTGGGCTTCCAGGGGAGTCATCCAATTGACAGTCAAGTTCAGACAACTAAGGAAGGGAGAGGCAGGATTTCCTTTGGAGATATCCGGATTTAAACAACGAATCTAATGCATGCATCTAAATTCATTCCCTCTCAAAGATCCATGAAACTTCAGCAAGCCTCTATGTTTAATTTTGTTTTTAAAAACAAATTGCCACAGGAAAGGGAGGATAGGAGAGGACATAATAAATAGCACCATAATTAGTGAAGCTAAAGAGCATACCTGGACAGGTGGGTACCACTATAGCTAGTATAGAAGAGAAAGAGAGGTGAGAGGACTACTCAGACACACAGGGCAATATGGGACACATAAACCAGGCCATATTTGAAAACAATGGCAGCACTACCACCAAAGAAACCCCTCAAATAAAAACCACCCAGACAGAGCAGAGCAGACAGACTACTCAGCCTCAAGGAAGATGAATCACAAGTTAACAGAGTCACTTGGTTTATGTGGTGAAATCTTTGCCATGGTCTAGAACAGGAGACTCAGATGCTCTGGTACTGGGTGGTGAAGGGGATGGGGAGGTGGCCATCCAGTACCATGGAGGCTGAAAGGTGCTGAAGAAATAAGCAGGCCACTGCTCTCCTGGGTGTGTGTCTCTTCGCAACCCTGGCAGGGATGGGGCTTGATGCTTTGCTGGTACCATGTCTTCTGTAGGCCTAGCATTCTGTCTACAGTGTTGTCACACATCCCAGCATAGAGGCAGGAGGAAACTTAGCTCCTACTTTCCCTTAAAGGGAAGCCGGAGACAAAGAAATGCCAGAAAAGTCCAGCTTTCTTTCCTCTGGAGAAATTCCCAGCCACTACTCAGTCAGTAGTGTCTGGGAATTCTTTCAGCGGAGTGCAGTGTTGTATAATTGTGATATTTAGCCCTTGGGAAGCTGAATAAGGAGGCTTGTCATGAGTCAGAGGCTAGTCTGAGCTACAGAGTGAGATCCTATCAAAGAGCAAAACTAACACAAAACAAAACAAAAAACATGAGTAAGTGGTAAAACTATCTAGAAAAGAATGAGAATTGTTATCTTAGCACTAGGATAAGTAGGGTTCCCGTGTGGTGGGTGGGCTGTGTTCATGAGGGCCACGATTTTGTTTCTCCACCTGATCAATCCTTGTTACTCAGTGCATATAGATCTTCCACACCTTTCCACAGACATGCTGTGTTTCATAAAAAAGGAAGAAAAGTTCTCTATACAGGCTAATGGCAATATGTTAATGAGAAATATATATTTATGTATAGAAAAAATAAAATGCTGTATTCTAGTGTGCTAGCAGGAGTTATCCTTGCATTATTGTATATTCATATTTACATATTTTATTATTCCTTGACGTTTATGGGTTTCTAAAATGCTTTTCCTCATTTTCCAAATTCAGTTCCAAAAGAACAGATTACTCTTGCAATCAGAAACCAACAAACACATTAAAAAAGCCCACAAAGTCTTCATGTCAAAATTAATAAGGATGGTCATAAAAGCCTGTGTGAAGAGCATGTATGGAGGTCTAGGCAGAAGGCTGCTTATGTGGATGGACACTAAGTGTGATCCTAACTCCACAGTCGACGGTTGCTTCTGGAGTTTTCCCTGGGAATACAGCAGTAAGTGTGATCTCTCAAGAGAGAGTGTGTACCCAGGAAGTTTCTACGATATTTTAAGTGTTTTATTCCTTCCTTTAGTCAGTGGCTGTATGTTTTATACTCTCTCTCACATCTACCATACCCAGTCCACAACAGATTTCCTTGACAGTAAACCAAGAGTCCTGGCAGTAGAAAAGAAAGTGCTAAATCAAAGGAACCACCCATGTTTAGGGAAAGCAACAGTCATTTAGAGTTTCAAAAGTCACTTTGGTATTTTCTGCTGCAAATCATTTGGCTTTCTGGAGCTACTCCAGTTGCAGTAGCTGTGGGGTGGGGGCCTGAAACTTAGAGCTGTGAGCCTGACATCTCTACACTAACAGTAAGACATTAGAGATGTGCCTGGTGCTAATCTCAGTTCTGATCTGCAATGCCAAACAACTGATGCTTAGGATATGGGGTCTGTCTTCTTCCCATGGAATGTATCTACAGGAACACAAATGACTGGTTTTCTGTGACTCCTGTCTTTCTGTCATGGCTGCCTGCAATCCCTCCTTCCTTCTTACTTCCAGTGAAGACCTTGCCTCTGTCTATTCCTTCAGACCTCTCTTTTCTAATGTGAGTGGCAGTACTAGGCCACCCATGGAGGCATCATTCTCTGTAGGCAAAGTAGAGGTCACACTACTACAGGTACTCCAGCAAGATGAAGCCAGATTGGGAGAGTCAGCAGTTTTCACCCTCTGGCCCCCTGGGTCTACAATTCCGGAACACCCCCTTCTGAGCAACACTGACTGCTTCCAGCTCTCAGCTTGGTGACTGGGTGCTAGAGCTTGGCTCTGAAATCCTCCAACAGGTTGCTCACTCTACCAACCCCATCTTTTTTTATTAAAGGCTTAGTCCTTATCTTGGATACTGTTGGGATGTGTTGGATCTTTCAGAAGTGGAAGTGGTGGGAGATTTTAGGGAATTCTGGAATATCTGTCCCTTTTCTGTTATTTTTACTACTGGCTATGAGGTGCAAGTGCAAAGGTCCGTCTCCCCTCTCCTGCCATGCTGTCCTGTGCTTCAGCCCAAAGCACTGGAGTCAGATAGCCATGGACTAGAATCTTCACAACAATGAGCTGGGATAGTGGTCTCTCTTTCTTGTTTCATTAGCTCAGGTATTTGTTACTGCAAAAGGAAGCTGATTAATGCAGTGAGGACACAGAGACTCATAGCAGGAAAAATCTCTTCCCCACATCACAGCAGACTAGAACTCAGCACTCCTCATTCTAAACCACAACCACGCACCTTATCAGGACCCATTTGTCCTAACAGCAGGCTCTTTTCCTGGTCTGAAAGCCAGGAATGGAAACAGAGATGGTAGATCTAGGATATGTGCATCCTATGGACATCTTAGCGAAAGCAGGATTCATAGTGGAAGCAAAGGCTGTAAATGAGAGGAGCAGACAGTCCCCAGCACTGACCTCTTCAATGCTTGTCTGATTCTCACTGCGGGGTTAATAACCGAGACAGTTGACATTTTTTAGTTCATCAGGTAGGCCTGGGTTAGGAGAGCCACTGTACCACCAACTTTATGCCCAGAGTGTATTCTAATTGCCTTTATAGTCTTTGAGTCTCACTCTCCTCTCTACCACCTTCCATCTCTGCGAGTCAGCCTCTGATTTCCACACTACCACTTGTTTCCTTAGACCCCTCTGCCCCACAGAAGCTGGAGTATGCTTCTGCATGCTTATAGCAAAGTTATCATTTATTGACCTGAGAACTATGACAACCAATGTGGTGTCAGCCAATGGAGTGGGTAGCGAACAGCATTGAAGAACAGCTATGACCCATCCCCCAACCTTGGGCAGCATATATATCTACAAGTTGGTATTCTCATATAGGTCTTTAGAGCCCATAACACTAGGCACAAATGTGTATCCCAGTGGGAGCAAATGTGTGGTTTGGACTAATGCCAGCTGAGTCATGGAACTGATCACTTCCACATAAGATGACATACATCCTTGCTGGGAGCCTCAGATGTAATCCAGTTTGACATTAGACTAAGTGAACAATGGAGTCTACTTTCACAACACCTTCTTACAGGCAGCAGAGTAAGACCCAAGATCCCATTCATTAGAGGTAGATCATGGCACTAAGCAGAAAATTTTGTCATCAAATTTTATGCTAGGTTGATGAAACTTAACAGTGGGCAGATAATGAAGGCCTATGGACAGAGCTTTTGGAATAGCTGCAGTGTTAGCTGAAGATGCATGGCCTCAGCCTGCCAGATATCTATTCCATATAGCATTGCCTGTAGTGAGTTGCAGACATCTGGGGACATGTGTTTACCTTGATAATAGATGGATCGCAGAAATGTGGTCTTTGGTTCTATCTTGGACTTATGATGAACTTGGCAGGTTGTGAGTTTGGGGCATGACACAACATGATGGTATAAATAGCCCAAACCCTGAGGCTGGTCCATCCACAAGACGTCTTGGAACCAGGCAGAATCCTAGTGTACAGTGTTAGGCCAGTAACTGCAGAAGAGGTATTTGGGTCTACCCTGGCCCCAGAGAGCAACTTCCTGGGACAGACTATTTTTTCTTCATACTTTCTGTTTCTTTCACGATTCTATTTTCATTACATTTTCAAATTAATTTTGTGTGCATGTATGTGTATGTATATGCATGTGTCCATGCCATAGAACATGCTCATAAATTACAAGAAAACCCGTGTGAGTCAGTTCTCTCTTTCCACCATGTAGGACCTGGGAAATGAACTCAGGTTGTCATTTTTGATGACAAGTACCTTTACTAGCAGCACCACCTCTCTCTCCCTCTCCCTTGTTCCTTCTTAAGAAATGCCAATAGTGTATTTGTGACAAATCAGCATGTGGATTGCCATATAGTACTAAAAAAGTTGACAATGCATCAACATCAGACGCTCAGCAAATCTGGACCTGGATGTTAGCCAATGCTGAAGCAATGAAAGTAAATGCAAGTTCCGAGAAAATAAGCAGGCTGCTTAGAATTTCTCCTAAGATAGGCACAACTAAAGCAATTATATATAACTAACCCATCAATGCCAAGGTGATGCCACATGTAATAAGCATCAAGGGCTTTCAGGAAAACATAATTTAGTATTGGATATAAGGTACTAGAAACTAATCAGATAGTAATAAGTGTAGGATATAGCTTAGATAGAGCATTTACAACAGCTGTTGAAAGGAAACTCAGTGAGCTTAAAGAAAATAGGTTGATAGTCTAATAAGGAAACTTAACAAAGGATGGGAGCAATTGAAAATTGAACAGAAATTCTTGAGCTGAAAAATACACTCTGTAAAATAAAAAAAAAAAACCACTATAGTAAACAGCAAAAAGGATGATAGACTAAACAGAAGTAGTCAGCTTGAAGCTCGGTGACTGTAAAATAGACAGTGGGAGAATATAAGAATGAAAAGGAATGGAGAAAGCTTGGGAAAACTTTGAAAAGAGCAAATATTTGGGTGTTCAAGAAAGGCCTGAGAATGGCAAAGGAGTAGACAGCTGTATAAAGGGATACTAACACTGGAAAGCTTTCCAGTCTTAGAGAAGGGTTCAAGGGTATAGGTGGAGAAAAGCCACGTGGTACCTGTCAAGTTTAACTCAACTTCAACTACCCTTATCTTATAACCAAGGTCTCAAATGGTGGAGAAATTTTCATAGTAATAAAGGGAAAAATCTGTTGGCTGAGCATATTATACCCAGTAGAGTTATCTTTTTCCAGAGGAGGGATAAAGGGATTTCTATGCAGAAGCTGAGAGCAGATCTTTTGGAGACCTTCTACACAAGCAAACACTAAAGCAAAAGACACAAATGAGGGAAAATTCAACAAGGGAAGGCATCCAACCCAAAAGGAAGAGTAATTGTAGAAATTGAGAATTATCTAATCCTGTAAGCATGATGCATAAATTATTCATAGCCTTAGGATGAAGACTAAAGTGAAAATGGAAAATATGAATACATTAATATGCTAAAAGATGAGCAATACACAGTTATAGAGTATCAAAGACTCAAAACATGAGGAGAAATTAAGTGTATATGAAGAGTGTTCTGACTAGTATATTTTCTCTTACTCTTTTGATTTTGTTATCTTTACAGTCACACTAAGTGGCTAACATTTACAAAATAAATGATTCTCATATGCCTCAGGGTAGCCACAAGGCAAATATCTGTAATAGGAAAGGCAAATATTACAAGGGAGAGATCAGACACATGACGGGAACTATTTGATTAGTCAAAGGAAGGTTATGAGAGATGGTGAAAATAGACTACAATATGATTAGAAAATAACGTTAAATAACAATGATAGATCTTACACACCAGTAATTACCTTGAATGTAAGTGGATAAAATTATCAAATTAAAACACATAGAGTGACTAGACAGATAAAAATGAAAGATTAGATCATATATTGGTTACAATAAACTGATTTATCTTTAAGAGTACACTTATCTTTAAAATGAAGGGATGAGATAAGAAAATTTCATGTAAAAGGGATTCCACAAAAGAAGTAGCCATACTTATGTCAAATGAAATTGATTAAAAATCCAAAACAGTAAAATGGTTATTTTACAGTGACTAAGGGGTTTGGATTTTAACAGCTCATTAACACCCAAACTCATTAGTTGAAGGCTCAGTTTCCAGATCATGGTGCTCATGGACGATGTGGAATCTTTAGCGGGTAGGGTATAGTTATAGGAACATAGGTCTTTGTGTGCATTTCTATGCGTGTGTGTGGAGGGTGTCCTTGGAGTCTTGGAGCACTTGAGGGCCTTGGCCACATTTTATCTAGATTTAGTTTTCTAGCCACAAGAATGTGAGATGGTTTGTTCCACCATTTCCTCTCACTGTGATGTTCAGGTTCATTGTAGGCACAAAGCAATGGGGCCAAACTTCCATGCACTGAAACCTTGCAAACTGTGAGGCAAAACAAATTTCTCCTCATTTTAGGTTGTCTCTATCATTTTAGTACAGAAAGCTGATGAACACATGCCCCAAATATCTGAATGCACAAATGTATAATTCAAAATTTAATATACCTAGAGGGAGAGTTAGACTCAAATACAATAATAATTGAAGACATTAACACTTTACTTTCAGCAATGGATGGATCATAAAAATGGAGAATCAAGAAATAGATGACAGAGTTAAATTTCTTCTGAGACCAAATGGACCCAACGGATATCTATAGAGCATCCCATTCTAACAGCTACAGAATACATGTTTTTCTCTGTGTGGAATATTATCTAGGATAAATTTAATAATAAGAGAATATGTTTTATCACATATTGTATAGATAATACAATATGTGATAAAACAAGACACAATAAACTTAAAAGCACTGAAATTATATTGGATGCAATTTTTTTCTAATCGTACTGTGATAAAGTCAGAAAAAGTAAAACATTGGAATATAGACAAGAAAGTAAAAAGGAGTTAAAAAAGTAAAACATTGGAATAAAGTCAAGAAAAAGTAAAACATTGGAATATAAACACATGGCAATTAAATGAATACCCAGTGAGTCAAGGAAGATAGAAAAAAGTAGGTTTTTATTTATATTATTGTTATTGTTATTGGTGTGTGTGTGTGTGTGTGTGTGTGTGTGTGTGTGTGTGTGTGTTTTGCCTGCATGTATGTCTATGCACTGGAATACCTGCAGAGGTCATAAAGAAGGGATAAGATCCCCCTGGAACTGGAGTTCCAGATGGTTTGGAATCACCATGTGGGTGCTAAGAATGGAATGTTCTTCTGGAAGGACAAACAGTGCTCTTAATCATTAAGCCATCCTTCCATCCCTGAAAAAGGAAATTTAAAACTTTTTAAAAAAATCTTCTTAAAACACATGAATCCCAAGGAACTAGAAAGGCTAAAACTAGCTGAACCTAAACTGAATAGGAAAGGATTAAAACTCTGAGCAGGAAAAACCAACCAACCAAAACAACAACGACAACAACAACAACACCCCAAAAAACCAAAACCAACCAAACAAACAAAAAAACAGAGCCAGTGAGATGACTCAGTGGGTAATGCAACATGCTACGAAAGCCTTGTAATCTAAATTAAATCCCCAGAGCACAAGCAGAGGTGGAAGGCAAGAACCAAAGGAGTTATCTGACTTATATGCGTGCCGTGGCATGTGCCTTCACACTATGAACATGCAGTAAGAACAGCAACAACAGTAGCAGTTTAAAAGAAGATAAAAGAAACATTGTTTGGTAGGTTAAGAAAAGGAGACATAAATAAATAAAATCAGAAATGAAATGCAAGATATTACAACCAATACTACAGAAATGCAGAATAGGCATTATTATGAATAAACATATGTTAAGAAATTTGATTGTTTAGAAGAGTACTACAAATTCCTAGTAGACATATATATCCTACCAGCACAGAATCATGAAGAAATAGAAAATCTGAACAGACCAATAGTGGAGAGATTGAACCAGTAACATAAAAGTGTCCTGTCAAAGAAATGCCAGGGACTATATGATTTCATGGTTGAATTAAAACCAATTTTCTTAAGTTATTTTAAAAAAAGAGGAAAAAGGAATTCTTCTAAGCACATCACATGAGGCTAACAATGTCCCAATTCCAAAACTAGATAAACACTCCAAACAAACAAAATACCTACAGGCCAATGCCTTTCATAAACACAGATGTAAAAATCCTCAACAAAGCATCAACATATGAGTTAAACAGGATATTCAGAAGATTGTTGACCATAACCATGTGAAACTTACACCAGGGATACAAAAGATGGTTCAATATAAGTAAATCAATAAACATGGTGTAGCACAACAACAGAAGAAAGTATAAATACCCCATGAATGTAGATAAGGCATGTGATAAAATCCAACATTACTTCATGATAAATCACTGATCAAATTTGCCACAAAAGAAAAATGCCTCAGTATCACAAAGGCCATTTGTAATAAACCAGCATCAACTTACATGGAAACATCCTCTCTAAGGTCTGGGCAACAAGATAAGGATAGCCACTTTCAGCATTTATTTCTTTTGGTGCTCTGTTGTTGTTAATCAGGGTCATGATATGTAGCACCCAGGTGGAGTCTGCACTCTTAATTCTAAAGCCGTTGTTTCTTGAATAGTGAGACTACAGTAATGTAGAACCGTATCTGGACACTCCTAGCATTTCATTCAAAACAGTCCTATTTAGGTCACATCCAAAGTGGAAAACAAGTCAAATGTCACTGTTTTCAAACAATATGATCTTACATATAGAAATTGCCAAATCGATTTATGTACTAAATAAATTCACCACTGTTGTAGAATATAAAAACAGCATCTAAAAGCATGGCATTGTTAGATACTAGTGATGAATTATTTGAAATAGAAATCAAAAAACAAATCTCATTTTCAGTAGATTAAAAAAAGATACCTATGCACAATTTTAACTAAAGAAGTGAAAGACCTCTATCATGAAACATTTTAAATATTGATGAGAGAAATTGAAGAGGACAAATTAAATGACATCTTTTGTTCATTGATTGGAAGAGTCAACATCATAAAAATTCCCACACTACACAAAGTGATTTACATTCAATGCTACCTTTATCAAAATGCAGGTGATATTTTTGACAGAATTAGCAAAAACAATTGTAGAATGTGTATGGAGTCACTGAAATCTACAAATAGCTAGAGCCATCTTGATCAAAAAGAAGAAAGCACGAGGGGTTAACAGGATAAAAAGGGACAGTAATTAAAGCAGCATGTTTTTGGCATTTCAACAAACACATAAACCAAGGAAACAGACTAGAAGTCATCTATTTATCTACCTACCTACCTATCTGCTTATGTCTAACTCATTTTCAACAAAAGTAGTAAGAACATACTTTGGGAAAAATAGTCTTCTTACTAAATGGTGTTAGGAAAACTGGGTATCTACATACAAAAAATGCAGGCAAATCCCCAAGTTTCCAGAGTTACGAAAATCTAATTCAAAATTTATTAAAGTCTTAAGTGGGGCCTGCAGACGTAGCTCAATTGATAGATTTCTTGCTTACCACTCAGGAAGCCCTGGGTTCCATCCCTAGGGGGCAACGCCATAACTGGGCATGGGTCATAAATTTGTAATCTTGATACTTGGGAGGTAAAGGAGGAGGAGCAGAAAGTCAAGGTCATTTTCAGCTACACAGTGAATTAGAAGCCAGCTCAAAAAATAAAAAGAGCTTCTCACTTGTAAGGTCTGAAATTATGGAACTATTAGAATAAACATAAAGGGGTTCAGAAAATTAAAATGGAAAAGACTTTTGGGGGGATAGGATCTGAAAGGAAAAGCTAGACAAATAGTTTTAAAACAGCTTCAGCAAATGATCAAACAGTAAGCGTATGAGAAGATATCACATCGGATATGGCCTTGAACTTGAAAAGTCAACAGAGGCAAAAGAAAACAAAAAATTGATAAAAACAAAAAACCAAACAGGACATATATATATGTATATATATTATTATTTATAATATATATACATATATATATATAATTCTCAACGGAAGAAATAGAGATGACCAGTAGGTATTTGGTTCAATATTACTAGTCATTGTGTATCCAAACCCTAATGAATCTCATTGAAGTCAGAATGACTGTTCCAAAGAGACTAAGGAGAACAAGTGCTGCAAGGATGTGGAAGAACTGGAATTCTTGCACATTGCTGGAGGGAATTTTAATTAGTACAGTCATCATGTAAAACACTATAGATGTTGCTTAAAAAAATAAGAGTAGAGCTACCATATCATCCAGCTATCCTATCACTAGATATGTAGCCAAAAGAAATGAACTTAGCTGTGTAGAAGAGACATCTGCATTCCTGTGTTATTGTAGCACCACTCAGAGAAGTGTCCATCATCAGATAAATGGGTAAAGAAAATACGGTACACATCTACATGGAATATCTTAGCCAGAAAAAAGAACAGAAGCCTGTCATTTGTGGCAATGTGAGTGGAACTGGAGATTATGTTAACTGAAATAAGACAGGCCCAGAATGACAAGTAGTCCATGGTCCTACTTGGACATGGAATCTCAAATGGATGATCTCATAGAAATGAGGGTCAAGGCTGGGGAGGGTAAGGCTGGGGAGGGATCAGGAAAGGTTGACCCCTAGGTATAATTTGTACCTATATAGGAGCCCTAAGGTGCCCTTCAAGATGTTTCCACCTCTTTACATGGTATAATTTTGTGTGTTCCAGTTATAAAACCATGTTTTCTAAAATCAAAATTCTAGAGTTCTAAATATCAGAATTGGAAGGGTCATGGGCTTGTTCACTGTAGAGGTTTTCAAAATGAGAGCCTTGGAGCAAAGGCAGCAGCATTCCTTGGAAACCCACTGAAAATAAAAATTCCTGGATCTCACATTGTCCTATGAAATCAGAAAGTCTGGATGTGGGACCTAGTCATTTACATTTTAACAAATTCTCTAGAGTACAACCCAAAAGGAAATTAAACCTCAGAGAAGCAAGAAATACTTTATCCTGTTCAGTAGAGCATGGGGTTTGGTGGTGTTAGGGTTCAACAATCACTCAGTGTTGCCTTTTCAAATCAGAGAGTTTTCCTTTTTTGTTCATATCCCTATTCCTTCTGTATTCAGATGAGCTTGGAAATTAAGTCCTTAGAACACAAGGAAGCACACACTGAACCAGTTCTGAGGATGTACATCCCTAAGGTTTCTCAGTTGGAGATTGAGCCCAGAGGGTAAACTGGAGTTTCATAGGGTTGAGCAGTTGGGGACATGGAAGTATGACAAGAAGGAGTGAATGTATGAGGAGGGCCACCAAGGCTGACTGCCATAGCACGTGGTGTTGAAGGCCTAGTCAACATCAAATGAGTCCTCATTCTTTTTGTAGATACTTCCACTCATTCTCATTGAAGTGGCCCATCCACTAGTCTCATGGCCTCTCAATGTTTGGGCAGGAGGAAGCTGTCAGCCTCTGGAAATGCTGACAGCTACAGTGTGCCCACAAGGGGGAACTAGCTGTAGGATGAGGGAAGGCCTAAAAGACTGTCACCATCTCTGGTGATGGTGTTAAACTGATGATTTAAACCAACCTGAAGCCACCCAACTACTACACTTTCCCTTGTAGGAGTCAGTAAGACCCGTTTTAAATTAATTAATTTTTGTTGTTTAAATTAGTGTGTACTGGGTTGTCTGCTATCAGCAATTGAGTATATTCTGATAGACCGCCTAGTCTAGCTCCTTGGATTTCCAAGTATATGAGGTTTGTTCTATGCTTTTAGCTTCGGGTTAACAAACCCTATATGTTTCCCATCCAAATACCAACCAGTCCCAACTCTGCTTAGCTTCCAAGATCACACGAGACACGGCACATTCGGGGTATTATGACTGTATGCAAGAACACCATATTTCTAGTGATGAAGCCCAAGGACTGTGCAACCTTGCTCAACCTTGAGTCATGTTTCTTTACCCCTAGACCAGCTCTCTTAAAGAGAAGTGTAATACATCTTCAATGTCCAGCACACTTCAGCAAACATACCCAAGTACAGACCAAATACCATCATCGTGGGCTTTTCATTCAGATCTCTAGTTCAGTACTCAAGCTCTTAAATTTGCATTAGTAGAAAATGATACACATTTGAAAAGCAATAGTGTAGCAGAACATTAAGACTCTGGATCATATTCAATTCTGATGCAAGCTTCAACATGTTCTTTGTGGCTTTTTGTGTAGAAAATAATTGATCCAAACTGGAATTTATCTATACAAAACAGGCAGTGTTAACTCCTAAGAGCAATTATTGGAATCAGGTCCCTGAATTTTAAAATCATTTGAAAAGTCCAGTAGCATACTAGAGAGTCAGGATTTGATTTCAGGGACGATAACTGAAAGAAAGGCCCAGAAAAGGTCTTCCTGGGTAGTCTGCTGATGACTCCAGAGGAATCACAATAACTCATTCTTGTTCTCTAGTCTTTTGTCCAATGCTTCATTGAACACTTTACTTGGAAAGTAGAGAATACATACAAAAATACAGTTACATAGAAATGCTTATCAGTCTCTCTGTCTCTTTCTCTGTGTGTGTGCACGCAAGCGCGTATGTGTGTAGAGGGTGTTATGGGCTGCAATTGGCAAGGACAATTGAGCAGGGCAGATGGAAGATGTGGCTGCTACCCTAGTGTGTGATGGAAACAAAGCAGATGGCTGGGAAAGAATGGGGGGGATCTCGAGTTCTAGTGGCTCCGTACCCACTCAGAGGGCTCCCCTTAAGTGCCCTGTATTTAGGTCAGAGACAAGCAGCCAGAACTGTGGCAAATAATTCACAGTGGAGACTCAGTGGAAAGATCTCAGTTGTCTTCAAATCTCTGAACGGTTCTGAAGTCTCAAGGAGAACATATGGAACTTGAATCTCAATCAGCTGATTGGTTTCAGGATATTGTAATTCGTGTTAAATTGTTTATGGGGGAGGAACGTGAACTCTATAGTAAATATCACCCTATCAGGGTCTAACACAAGCCAATTTAGGGCTTGGAGAAGGCAGGATCTTACTAGAGACATGTAAATTTGTGAGGCTATGCCACCACTTAAAATATACTAACTGTAGTTTTAGTAACAGTTGAGCTCTTGGTTATAATCTTCTCATTTCTAGTGTGGCATGATTCCTGAGCTGGAGAGAGCATCACACTTCCTACAAACAGTTGCAGAAAGATTGCAAAAACATAGAACAGATTTGTATGACTCTGGACCTCCACTAATTCAAAGAGAATTTCTATGGTTAAAGTCATTACCAGAGACTGCCCTTTCAACCCCACTTTACTTCTTTGATCTGTATTGTTCTAAATATAGCAATTAATAGAGAAATAAAAAAATTCAGTAATAAAAACATGAATTCAGGCCCCTTATTGAGGATGGAGATAAGGAAACATAACTCCTTTTGATATAATTGTCCTAAAAAGGTTTTCCAAATTAAAAAAAATAAAGCAAATAAAGCAATTAGCAATGTAGCTGTCAAATGACCAAAATAAATGAAAATGAAAACTCAAAGGCAGACTTTGCACAAGAAATGTGGAATCTACACTCAGAAAGTAGCAAAAATATATACCTTATTATTTTTAATTGTATGGTATGAGTTTGCTGTTGTTTGAATGCCTTTCAAGGGCCCTTGTGATAGCAGTCTGACCACTAGCATGTGATGCAATGGGAAAGGTGCTGGACCCATTAGGGGGTAGGGCCTAGGGGGAGGAAGTTAGAGAAGTAGAATATTGGATTTCCACCTCTTCATGTTTCTTTGCTGCTATGAGCTGGAAGTTTTTGATTAAATATGTGCTCCCCACCTTGGTGTTCTGCCTGAGCACAGGCCCTAAAGCAAGGGGCCTAGCAGACTATGGACTGAGAACTTTGAGTCAGAATAAACCCTTTCTTCTTACAAAGTTATCTTAGGCATTTTGTCAAAGTGACAGAAATCTGACTAATGCAAAGCTTATTCAAATACAGCCAAGCGAGTATTGTTCCTTTTGGTTTTTGTTTTTGGGTGTAGAAGGTATAGAGTATATTGCAGCCCAAGCTGACCTTTAATTTGTGATCCTTCTGCTTCAGTCTCAGTGCTAGGATTCCACGTGCCCCCATGCTCAGCACTAAGTGTTCTTACTAATTTGCATTTTAAGCCTGAGAAGAAAGAATATATGACAAACAGTCTTTAAACCACGCTCCTGTGGTAGTCAGAGACAAATAGCAATTATCCAGATCCTGTGTGAGCGAAGACCACTCATAGCTTCTAAGACTGCAGATTGTTGACTTGCACAAGGAGGGTTAGCACCACCTTTGTGCGGTATGAATAAATCTTAGTTAAAAACAAACAATAAAATAAGTGGCTTGAATCCCTAGGCTAGCTGTCTTCTGGGTTTTTCTTATCATGTGTGACTGTCACTGTGGTATGTGAAATGGCAGCCAGAAGTCTCGTTTTGTCCTTATAAACTTCTTTAGCAACAATGATAGCAGCAAAACAGAACAGTCTGTGCAAAGCACCACCGGAAGCATGGTGTGCTGTTTGTTGGAAACTGAAGAGACAGTTACATATTCAGACACTGTGCAAATGCTGCAGAAGTACCAGAAACACAACGAGATCACAAAGATGCAAAGCAAGCAGGCAGTGTCCTGGCACAAGGTGGCAAAGATATTTTCTCTACCCAACGTGAAAACAGTCAAGTTCATCAAGCTCCTAAGTCTTGAAGGCTGAGAGGTTCTATCAACAATTATCCAAACCAACCATCCAAATAGTCTCAAGAACTTGACATTCTGTGACGGCTAGCAGATGCAACTCAGTTACTGATATATCCCCTCCACTTCATGTTCCTACACTTATTTAAAGGTCACATTTTTGCTCACATTCAGAGCTAGGTAAGATTGTTTCCTGTGGCTGAGGGGTAGTATTGAATGGGGTCACAGATAAGACATAAATAACTTAAAGAGTGGACATCACCAAACGCCAAGAGGTAGAAACTAATGATCCTCAAAATTTAACTATGAGACTCTAGCTATCTATTCTTCAACCACCTCAGAGATCTGAGAAGGATAAATATATCTGATTATGTAGGAAGTTCAGGGCCTGCATCTTCCAAAACTAAGAAATGACCTATCAGTGGCTGCCTGGACAGTTCCCGTTTTCTCTCCATACGTTACAGCATCAATCTTCAGCCAATTTTGAGTTGTTTAGGAATCAAGAGGGTGTTCTGGATCTAAGAAGATGTTTTTAAAATTGTGATGCAAGTTAGTATGAAAGCTGAGTCAGATATAGAACTTTAAACTCATGGAGATGGTTAGATAGTAGAATGTTAAAGTCAGGGGCCAAATATGTATGGACTGGACATTAGGAATGCATGCTAAGCCATTTAACTCTCTTAATTGTGGCGTATTTATTTCTTTTGTTTTGTAAAGTATTTACTGTTATAAGAGAAGGAACCATTTGTTGGACTGAAAGGGGGAGCTGTTGGGGGGAAGAGGGTGGAAGGGTGGGACAGGAAGGGGGAATAGGGAAGGGTTTGGGACTGAGATGTAACTTGAAGAAATAAAAAAAAATAAAGTATTAAAAAAGAAACTAATGATCCTGTGTGCATAACAGCCAGACATGCCAACTTTCGATGAGTTGTTTGAATACTTATCAGAGTCTCTTGTTTCTTACTTTGTGTGCCAGTGTCAAAGCATTAAGACCTGTTTTCATTGTAGTTAAGATCCCTAACCTTTGTTAAAACGCGATTTCAAAGCCCTGAACTTGCTCATAGAAACTCAACCCAAATGGAAAGTTAACAACATCCTCAATTGGCTCCTGTATTATCCAGAAAACTGTGAGCCTTTCTGGTATTCCCAGACTTGTGGATACCCAAACAGATAAAGCAAATAGGGCTTCTCATTCTATCCGAAAGCAGCAATGATGCCTATTCCAATTTAAGTAATTTCTTTTGCATCTCCAATGTTGCCATTTCCCTAAAATTTCCAGAGAAGGGTAATAATGTTGTTTAATTTATTAGAAAATTTATTTCTATGCACTGACTATGTGCAGTAACTTGGTTTTGTGTGATTCTCTTACACATGCTCACTAAGACATGATTTGTACCAATTGACGAGTAGACATCTACTCACTTCTCCTAAGCAGGAGAATGAGCAGTCAGCTTAATGCTATTTTCATACTGCACATTCAGAATGCTGGAAAAGGTTGCTTTTGATTAGTGGAGGATTAACAAGTGTTTTAAAACCGCACTGTCTCCTTTTCAATTCTGTTGTTCTGAGACATGGAAATGTCACCTAATGATAGGGACACAGAAATGTGTTGCTAGGTGATTTCATCATTGTGGAGACACCATTAAGTGTACTTATACAAACCTACATGATACATACAAGTCAATCACTCTACTGTGGCATCATGGTGCAATCAGGAGACTCAGCAAACAAGATAGATGAGCAATTGTCAGCAACTCTTCTACAGTAAACTTCTTTTTTTTAATAAGTGGAAAGAGAGAACACGCAAACACAAAAGAAGAGCGAATACAAAGATCTAGTAACACAGCCATTTCTTCTCACTGTAAATATGAAGTATTGAGTATATGATTGCAAGTATTCTTCTTTTATTGGACTGCCAGTGAAGTCAGTTTGATTACCTCACCATCACTCCAATACAGTAATGCATTCTGACAGGATGGCTATGACATCACCAGATGATAGGAATTTCTCAGGTCCATTATAATCTTAGAGAAACACTCTTGTGCATCCAGTCTGTGTGGACAGAAATATCGTTTTGTGCTGCACAACTGTATGTAGCATAACATCATCTATCTCAACCTTTTAAAAAATTTCTATAGAACCTATGCACATCTTATTATACTTCAAATCATGTTTAGATTACTTACAATATGTAGTATAATGCAAATAATCATGCTATATTGTTTAGGAAGTAATGACAAGAAAAGTGTATTTGTTTGGAATACACAGCTATTTTTCCAAATATTTTTGATTCATCATTGGTTTAACGTAAGAATTTGGAGCCTTCAAGTATTCAGGACTCACTTTAATCTATTCTTCTGCTCCCATCAAGCTCAAAAGCCAAATCAGAGTGCAGAGCTTTTAAAAAGTAGATCGAAGTTACAGGCACTGCCAACCTCTAAGGGACATCATCTAAAGGTATGATAGACCCAGGCAAGGTTTGTGATTTGTGATCCTGGGAGATGTAAAAGGGGCAAGCTTTAAGGTGGAGCATCATTATCAATACTCAGAAACCCAAAAGGAAACTAAAAAAGGAAACAATGATTCTTGGTAACCTTAGTGCTACATTTTGAGTATTTTTGTTTCATTTCCTGTCAATCCAGAGTGGTTAAAACACAGCTGTTCAACACTGAGGCGTCAGTGATCAGTCTCTTGATATGTAAGTCACAATGCGCCTAACATGTCTTCTCTTACAGTAGCCTTCCAAAATACTTGTCCCAAACTAAATAGATTTCTAACTTAGTTAAAATAGAAAGGAAAAACTAAGTGTGACAGTATGGTCCTGTTAGATATAAAATGAGAATGCTCACTCAGGGAAACATGTCTGTGTCTGGCAGAGAACATGCATGCAGGTCAAGTTTGGGCTCTGATTAGTGGCTCTTTGAAACCTGACATGTGTCCTCTTTCCCCACTTCCTTCATCTGGAAAATCTAGGCCCTTCCTTAGTTGTCAGTTGACTTACAGTAGGCAGCCCAATAGATGCCCATGACAGTCTCTGTTCTTGCGTTTTACCAGAACTAACCTTTGAAATGAAATCTATGCTAACCCTCACCAGAATTAGTAAAAGAGAAAATGTGAAGCAACTTGACTATGAGCATGTCAGGCAGTGCTGCCTTCTCCACTGAGTGAGAAAAAAAAAAAAAGGGTAGCAAAGCAAGTGAGAGGACTTGAAATCCCAAGGTGACAGGCCCTTCTTCTGCAAATGGTGAATCTGAATTGATGGGAGGGTTCATGTCTTTCAGTAAGTTAAAGGTCACTGTAAAAATGTTAATGAGTGATTCTGAGAACAGCAAAAGGTTCAGTTTCCATCTTTCCTGACTGTACTCTAAAACAGGCTAATATAGCTTTCCTTGCACAAGGAATTCTCTGAATCTCACTGATCATTTTTGCTTTCAATGGGAGGCCATAGTTTGAATGCATATAATTTAATCTGTGGTGTTGAAAGGCAGTAATTAGGACTCATGCACTACTAAGGATTAAGTTCAAACCAAAAGGAATCTTGGGCACCATAGATATTCTATTTAAAGGCTCTGGCGGTGTGAAGTGGTAAAGGAGAGAGATGGACAAGGAGAGATGATGGGTGTGTTGTACTTAATCACTATGAGTTCAGGTAAGGTCTGGAGGTGGGGGTGGGAGGGACTGGCATTTACTTCCTCCTGTGTGTGCACTCTCAGACTTATTTGCCAGGTTGAGGACCTGGTTTCCAAGTGACAGGTGGCCCCAGCAAACTATTGTCATAACATCCTTAGCCCTTTCTCCTGTCCAACTGAGTTATCCTGCAGTCACATTTGTCACTCAGTATTTACATGGCTGCCAGTACCTCAACTACCTATGCCTGGAAATAAATGAACTTGGTCTTGAGTCTAACCCTTTGGCCTGTGTGGGAAGCCCAGAGCTAAGGTCCTTGCTCTGTGCATTCCCTTTTAAGTCCTGGCCCATGGGTGGAGTGAGGAGGAGCCTGCCTGTGCCCATATTGTGCCCCAGTGTGTTAGGGAGGATAGAAAACACTGGTGGCCCTTCATAGTTGCTAGGGACCCATGGTTTCTGAAGCTAAGAGGGTATGTGGCTTCTTGTTGAATATATGAAACAGAGCTGGCCCACCAATGAATTAATAAAGTCTTTTCCTAGAGGAACTGAACTCCCCTTTCTGTCTGCTCAAAATTTGTCAAAATATCATGTGATTCTTAGTGTATTTCACTGCAGCTCCCCTCTTGCCCATGTGCCTCAAAGCCTGCCTCAAGGATCAGATTCCAGGATTTTCTGTTCTTAGTCCACATCCCTCCTCCTCTGTAGTCACAGTCTTGGCCATGCAGATCTGCGTGGGGCAGCAGAGCACAGGTGTACAAGGCACCGCAGCTGCAGGCTGCCTCTTGTTAGCAGCATACTCGCACAGCATCACTTCCACATCCTGAACACACTTGTTCCCTACTTTGGGAGTAAATGTGAGTTCCATTCTCCAGTGGTTGATGGTAAAATTGCACTAAGTCCTAACCCTGATTGACAAATTGAGTCTCACCAAATTAAAAAGCTTCTGCACAGCACAGGAAATGATTATCAGGGTGAAGAGACAGACTGAAGAATGAAAGAAAATCTGTGCCAACTATTCATCTCACATGGGATTCATATCCAAAATATATAAATAGGTGGAAAAAAACTAAACACAGAGAACAAATAATCTAATCAATAATAGGTAAATAAACTGAAGAATTTTCAAATGAAATATAAATAGCTAATGAATACATGCAACGATGTTCAGTCTGTTTAGCCATCAGGGAAATGCAAATAAAAACTACATTGAGATCCCATCTTATTCACATTCTGAATTACAGTCATCAGGAAAACAAACAAACAAAAACCAGTATGTACTAGCAAAGATGGGGGTGGACAGATATACTCTTATACTTTCTTGTAGGATTGCAAATCAGTGTAGCCACTATGTAAATAATTATGATGGTTCCTCAATAAATTAAAAGTAGATCTTACAGGCCAGTGAAGCACTTGCTAAACATGTGTGAGCCCCTGGGTTCAATCCCCAGTACCATAGAAAAGTTAGTAAAAACTACAACTTCTACGTGATTTTGTCATATAATTTCAGGGATTATACCCTGAAGTATATATACAACAGAGATAACTGTATACCCATTTTTATCATAACAGTATTTACAATAACCAAGATATAGAATTAAGTTAGGTGCCTGACAACATATGGGGTTTATGCACAGTGGAATATTATTCAGTTGTGAGAAAAAAATGAAATCACTCCATTTGCAAAAAACAGTTGTAACTGGTGATTCCCTATGTTAAATGGTCTATGAAAAACTTAGAAATACAAACATTACAATGTTTTTTTTCCTCACATGCAGAATCTGAAAAAAAAAGGTCATGAAAGTATAAGGATTATTAAGGAAAAGGAGGGGATAAGTGGTATTTGGAGGTGAGCTAAATGAAGATCATGAAAGTAGGTGAATATGATCAAATATGTTACGTGCAAGTATGAACACATCACAATAACATTTATTATTTTGTAAAATTAATGTATGATAAGAACAAATGGGACAAATTAATATTGTCTGTCAAGGGAATCGCTCACCTAATAATTTCATGTTCCTGTCTTTTACTGTAATTTGAAGTCAAAGTAATTCTGAACGACTTCATATTATGAATTTGGGATCAAATTCATTTTATTTGGGGTCAAAAATTTACCTGGACTCAAATTTTCATATTTCTCCACTGGAGGGGGTTGTAGAATATTTGGGATTTTTGCCATATTGCATTTCTCAAGTCCTAACTGTTCACTCTCTGAATCTCAGATCTCAGGAGGAGTTTCAGATCCCAGGCCCCCATACTGGTCCTGTCTGAGCATACTCAGGTTCTGAGGAGTGTATCCTTCTTTTCTTCCTCAGTTTCCTATGGGATGAAGGATGCTCTTTTCTTCATTGTCTGGGACTCCAAGGGTGTAGGGAATGTTACTTCTGACCCTGGCTCAGTCAGCATCAATGACTGAAACTGTGTGCAGTGAGTTGTCATACTGAAGACAGATGACATCTGCCTTGTAGCTTAGATGGAAGAGGAGGTCTATAGAAATGTAATAATTTGTTCTACTGGTAAAGGAATGTCTCCCAAGTTGAGAAACACAGAAGAAAGGGCCCTATAGACAGCTAGAGTGGGCATTTCTGCTTACTTAACAGTTTGTTTCTCATCTTACATTAAGAGAAAATATCCCTTTTAAAAACTGAGCTCCAGATACACATATATCTCTAGTCTTCCCACAATAACCATAAAAGGCAATGGCCAAGGCTAATAAACGCCATGCCATCAGGTGACCATTGCTTCTATAGACTCAGTCTGGCTGGGCAGTTTGTTTCCCTGCAGCTAAGGGAAGAATCATACACTTCCCACCTTTGGGGTTTCCATCTGTTTTTCCACAAGGATACCAACTTGTGCTTCAGACACTAACTTCTTTCTTTCTTGTCTTCTCAGAAAGAGTAAGAAAACTGTTTCAAGGCCTTACAGTTGTGGGAGAGAGGCTGTTAAAGGGGAGCTGTTGATGCACATTGTCAGGAAGAATGTTATGTGATCAGAGTACTGGGGAGGGCTGAAACAGGAGCGTAAGAGTGCTCAGAAATTTGGACTGGGGTGCTTACAAAGTAAACATGACCCTTTGCCATTTCTATTGAGCCCAGAATAAAAAAGAAAGAAAGAAAGAAAAAAAAACACAAGGTGCACAAGGCCCATAACTCCTGGCATCATTGTGGTAGAGACAGGGTTGGAGGGAGAGCTACTAACATTCTATCCTGACATACCTCTTTGATTTGGAGAACCATGTCTTAAAACCTCAGAGGACAGATTTGTGAAATCAAATCCAATAATTAGACAGTGACAGAAAGTCCTTTTTGCTTGGATTTATTCAATGAACTTTAGCTGTCTTATCTCATTTCATCCTCAATCAACAACTATTTCTCCATGTTGTGGATGAGGAAATGTGTAGGAAGGGAAGATAAGAACAGAACATTCTGGAGGCAGTGCCTCATTCATGGGTAGATGAGCACAGGCTCTGTAGCCACATGCTTGAATGTCTGATTTGCTGTGTGACTGCAGGGCACTCTGGCGATTTCTCTGTGCTTCTCTTCTCAACAGTGACCAAAATGATACAATTCTCTACCTCTGAGGTATAAGACAAGAGATAAGTGAGTCAGAAATTCCATGACCCCCACCCTATTTGTCTATACCTGGCTAGGAAGACAACTCATAGTGGAATGCTATTGTCTCCTTGGGAAGCCTAGCCTCTCTGCGAGGGGTCTTTGGAACATTTTCTGAACTAATCTTTGGAGGGCATTGTTTCTTGATCTTTCTCCTAAATACTTTCTCCAATCCCACCTTAGTGACCAGCTAGGCATAATTTTCATGACCTCCATCATTAAGCATTTCCCTCCTAAGGCATCTGAACTGGCACTGTGGCAATATAGTCAGACCACAAACACATCCCACCGATAAGAACAAAACAAAGTGGCTCACAAGGTTAGATGGTGGCACATGTCCGTGAGTGCTAGTGAGAGAGTTCCACTGCTGATGCTGGTGCTCCAGCCAGAGAGCCGCAGTAGTCCATGCACAGTGTTGGCAACAGCCCTATAATGACATCAAACCATAGTGTTCCTGAGCCGCAGAGAAGGGTTCAAGCCCCCAGGTGGTTGCCCTGTCCTGGCTGCTGGGTCTGTCTTCATGCCACTCACCCTAGCCACCAGCCACCCCTTTGGGAGTTCTCTCTGTCGTATACACCCATCAGACAGCCAATTCCATGGTATCAAGCACTGTGCTGACTGGGCTCCAGGAGATGTGAGTGAAAGGTCTATTCCTAGGAAGCTGTCATGTACACCTCTGTAGAGAAGGTCACTTCCTGAAATGTGTTTCTCTGCCCAAGCTCTTAACACCTATTTGACTTCTCTCAAGAACAGAGAGGCCTACCAAAAAGTGGAAGCACCAAGTCAGTCAGGACAATGCATCCTGAAAGGGTGAAATGAGCTTGAAGAAGCTTCAGAAGTTAGACAGGAGAGAAATGGAAGAGAAAGCAAGGCATGAGAACCAGCAAGGACAAAGGCCAAGAACTCTGAGCACTTCAAGGTTATGAAATTAAGTGTAAGGCAGAGCCTCTCAGGTTCTGTGTCTGAAGTAGTATGTAGAGTCAGGTTATGGCCCTCTGCGAACATCTGGACAAGTGGTAAACACCATCAGGACACCATTTTAGCAAGGCACTTCTTAGAGCAAAGAATGGTTTATTGGAATGCTTGTTAAGGGTCAACTGTATTAGCTCATATGAAAATCCAATGGGTGGAAAGAAGCATGGTGACTGATAGTGTTCTATGGGAAGACTTTGAGCCCAGCCTCCTGGTAGCCACACCTGTAGCTTCCTGAAACTCCCTGTGGCTGATATCTGGATGATAACACAGATTGTATTTTAAAGCTTTCTGGCACTCATCCCTGCCACCACCCTTGAATCTAGCTGGCATGTCTCTCATTCATTTGGATCAAGGCAACTGCCATGTTGTTTTATACTTGACAGAGAAGCCTCTGGCCAGTTCATGAAGCCCCTGCAAAGACCCTCTTTCTATTAATGATGCCATGAATGAGCATAGAAGAAGCTCCTTTCCCATGGAACTGGAAGATGATTGTGACTTTCGGAGAGACTCTGGTTCAGAAGAGCCAGCTAAGCCATAATTCCTGACCCACGGAGCCTGTGAGCCAATATATGCATGTGGTTTGGAGTTGACACTTTGGGGTAATTTGCTACACAGTGATAGATAATTAATACAGGCAAGCATCAGAGAAAAGAAAAGTGGGAACTTTGATAGACACCACCAAGAAAACCCAATTTTGTTTAATGATTCAAAGACTGTAGGTAATGAGGGAATGTGAGAAAAAAAGTACTTTCAAGAAGAGAAAGATTTTGGAGCAAGAATTGCTAGTTTTAATATCCTGCTCTGGCCCTTGCTGACTGTGTGACTGTGGGCAAGGCACTGCAACTTTCTGAGCCTCTGTTTCTTCTTTTGTAAAATGGAGATGGGGACACTAACTACTTTAAAGGTGTCTGTCTTTTTTTCCTGTTAGCACCTGCCTCAGTATCTAGCACAGTGATGAAAGACACACTGAGATGCTCAGCAGGTTGCTGGGGCATATCTAGAAGACTCAGTGTACACTTTAATACCAGCATGGACAAGACCCAAATGCTTCCATGTAATTTCCTTACGTCCTTCAAAGCATTTGTGTGTCCTAGTGTGTGGGTTGCTCAGTCCAAGGGAAATAGTACAAACATCTGTAGAAGTCTGACTCCTCCCCTTGGACACAGATTATGGGTGAAGTTTTCCTCCAGGCGACTTAAGTGAGCTGATCAGGCCCTGGAACTATAATTTTGGCCTCATGAATACTGTACTTAACTACGCACAACTAGCTGACTTACATAGGCTTTTCCAGGGTCAAGTTTGGTCTTGGTGAGGCTAATAGCCTGGACATGCCTGCCAAAGCCAGGTTTGCATAATATATCACAGAGTTCTTATTTCCCAAAGGATCACCACCAGATAGGAGGTTACCTTACCTGTCCAGGCAGAGCAGGCATGGATTCTGAAGCCACCATGCGCTGAAAGCGCTGGGGTTGTTGCATTATTTGCTGCAGAAGGAACGAAGACTGATCAGGTTGCTGTTGATGCTGCTGATGCTGTTGTTGCTGCTGCTGCTGGAGCTGCAAAGTGGCTGTTGCAGTAGGGGAGGCAGTGGCAGAAGGAACATGTGCTGGTGTTGCCTGAGGCAGGTAGTGGAGCAGACATGGCTGCATGGAGGGAGCAGGCATGGCCATCTTCTGGGGGCTTGGCTCAGAAACAAAATGCGACAAGGGCTTGGTGTTGCTGAAGGTGAAGGGCTCAGGTGCGTCCGGACTAGACCTTGTTAGGCCCTGCTGCATGATCATACTCAGAGTTTTGGGTTGCTGGCTGCTGGTCATAGGCTTAAAGATGGAACTTGCCTGCTGTTGCTGCTGCTGCTGCTGCTGCTGCCGCTGCTGCTGCTGCTGCTGCCGCTGCCGCTGCCGCTGCTGTTGCTGCTGCTGCTGCTGGCTTAGCAGATTGCTGGTGGGAGTGAGGCTCCTGATCAGAGAGTATTGTGGAGTGAAGGACTGCTGTGGCAAACCGGGGCTGGAGAGATTTTCTGGACGGTAGGGTGGGGATGGCCCTGGGGTGCTGGTGGGCAGAGCAGCTATCAGGTGTCCTTGAGGGCTTTTGACAGTAGAGGACACCAGATTTGCAAGAATGGAGCCCTGGGGACTGAATTGTTGCTGCTGATTGAGAGGCAGACCTGGGAGCTTTGCTGGAGCATAGGGCAGGGTGGGCCCAAGGGCAGCATTGCTGCTGGGGGCCATGCTGGAGAGTAAGGCATTGGGTGAGTTTTGCACAGCACTGACAGACAAGCTATTGGATGACATGCAGGATGCTGTGAAGTGCTGTGGGCTGAATGGTGGTGGTGGGTGAGGCGATGGCACTGGGAGGTAAGGTGGGGAGAGTCCTGGAGGAGGCAGACTGGACCAGTTGCGGTTGGAACCTTGTTGTTTTGTAGTAGATCCCTGTTTGCTGGCTGCAAGAGCTTTCAGCTGGTGGGCATGATGCCACTGAGGCACAGACAATGGAGGCAGAGTGACGGGGAGCATGTTCTGGACGTGGCTTTTGACCCGAGTCTGTGCTGTTGAAGAACTGGGTGAAACTATCTGCTTAGTGGCTGAAGGAATGGAGTAGCTGATCCCTGTGAAGGAAGGCGGGACTGGTAGTGATATGCCAGCGACTTCACTGCAGCTGGATGCAAACTCCTTGCTCGATCCAAGACTCTCCATGTGTGGCATCTGAACTGGAAGCTTGGCAGGGGGGCCAAGGGGGTTCTGGGGGTGATGCAAGACCAAAGGCTCTTCTGGCTTGCTCCCCAGAATCTTCTCCAAGTCAAAATCATTTGAAGAAGGCTCTTGAATTTTGGTTAGTTCCTCCAGCAGGTCTTGAAGCTCCTGGTCTAAAGCTGGCATACTGTTGTTTTTCTCATAGTAAGGAACAGCATGTCCTTTCAGTCCTGTCTCTGTAGTTGATGACACCGCGAATGGTGAACCCATAGCACTGCTATTCACAGCATTATTGTCCAGAGGATTATTTTCGAGGAGTAATGACTGGCCAGCCACCCCCAGATCTGCAGAGCTGGGATTCATGGTTAATGTGGGCATCTGCAGCTCTGTAGAGAGAGAAGTAGGGTGCGCACTTGGACCCATAGAAAGAGTGACATCTTCAAGGCAAGGTCTCTTGATTTTATTAGGGTAGCCCCCATCAGCCATGCCTGGGAAGTGGAAGTTGTCTCCTTCCTGTCTTCTCTTACTGGTTCCCTGTGTTTATGAGAGAGGTGGGTGATAGACAGAGACAGAGACAATTAATGAATACAAATTTGATGAAAGGTTTGACATATTAAAGTTAATGCTAGGAAGCCCACAGATAAAACAGGGCTCTCAGTTTAGACTTACACTTGTCAAAACTTATAAAAATACCATCTATTTTTGGAAGCATGGTTTTTGTTTCTTTGTTGCTGTGTCTCATTTAAACAGTCCTGTAACATTTCAAATAAAGTAATATGCTATCTGTATACTAAACAGGACTGAAACTCATACAAAGGATATTCTTTGTGCACTTAAAGATGAGTTCAGGGACTATGCTGAAGTCACTAAATGAACCTGCTGCCAAAGACAGGCACTCAAGTGCAAATGAGAACTAGCTGAATGATTTCAATGCCTACCTAGCTACAGATAACCCAGTTTTTAAAAAGATAAACCATAAAATAGATATTGACCTTCTAGGTTGCCTCACTGCCTTGCTTAAATGAACCATGGTATGTCCATAAAATAGAACCCAACAGTGTTGAAGAAATGGAAATGCAAGAGCTGCCTGAGATAGAGGAAACGCACGTGTTTAGAACAGTCACTGAAGTCATTATTCCATTTGGTTTACACCCACACACTCTTCCTGCATGCACACATATGCACTTCTTAGGTACATACAAAAATAACTCAGATGAGCCAATACTCAGTCTTTTGGAGTGGTCACCTTTCTATTCTCTGCCTTTTCTGCATTATTTGTTTTTACTGGGAAACACTTGCAATAAAAGAAAAGCACAAGTATAAAGTTATTTAAGTAAGGAATTCCTCTGTGCAGATGTATCCTTGGGTTGGGAAGATATCAAACAACAGGAAGAGTCCCCACTGTGGGATCGGCACCTTGGGAGAGCTGCCCATTATATATAAAAGCAGTCTTGAGGAGCAAAGCAACACTTTGCTTCCCCGTTTCATACTCTTAGCCACAGTTTTGTAATGTTAAGAACCATGAGTTTTCTGTCAGTAGGTAAAGGGAGAGCATTTGGAGGCTATGAGAATAAGGATAGGATGCCAGTTCTGGCAGCCCTCATCAGCCAGCAGGCTAAGGGCATGGCTTTCATGGCCAAGTGAACATCAAAGTAAACCCCAGAGCTGTGTGCCTCAGGCCTTCCTGCACATGAGAATCACTTAGAACTATACAGATTGCTAGATCCTCCCATAAAAAAATTTAACTATAATCCATGGTAGGCCCTAGGCAGGGGACAAAGACAGCATGGCATAGGTCCCTGGTTGTGAGGTAGATAGTGTGAGGTCTTGGCCTTGCCATGTCCACTCTCTGAGTCCATTTTATCATTTGAGAAATGATGAGAAAGAGTTCTTAGGTCCTGTTTCTGCTCTGTTAACTGAAAGGGGCAGGCCATAGGACACATGTAAGTCCTCAAAGGGTTTTGACATTCCTAATGCAGATCCGGAAGGGTCCAATAATAATGGCTACTCCTCAGGAAACAAGCAGGGATTGCTTTGTATTGCCTCTTCAGTGGGTCAAGGCCAGATAAAAGGTGCCCCCAGTGAGCACCCAGTTGCCTCTTAGTAAACTGTCTCCATCCATCCTAACAGTAGAGCATTGCACCACCTTTGCAGAAGGACCTAACTCTTGAGCAAGAGAACTTGCACACTTGCTTGCCTTTCCTGAAGATGCTCATGATTCAAACAAGTAGACCTGTTGCCAAATTCATTTGAGGACTGAATACTATAGGTTGAGGAGAAATGGTTGGGTAGAAGAAGCCTAGCTTTCCATACCTAGTTTCCTATACAGGAACCTGGTGGAGGTTCAGAATCCCAGTTGTTCTCAAGTTCATGAAACACTTCACCAAGTATTCAACCCACAACAAATAAAGTAAATAATAGTAAATAACAGCTGAGTGAACCAAAGGACACATGAACCCAAGTGACTTGGCACATAGTGAACTTGGCAAGTCCTTCAGTCATTTATGGAATAGCCCACAAACAAATCTCTTAAGTTCCAAACTGATATTTAGTCTCTCCAGTATTCTGTTAAAGAATCCAAAGAAATTTCATAGGAAAAAAGAGAAATGTCTGAAATGAATCAATACGTGTTCATATAGCGTAACCCTTCACAATCATCCTCTTTCAGGGAAACCAGGTTAGCAACAGTTGGATCCTACATGCTATTTCATAGTGGCATGAGATGCACAACAGTTTTAATAGTGAAAAAATATACAAGGAGGCAGTAGATGATGGGATGAGGTGCAGAGGAGAGGAGATGGAACTATAAGCTGGAGTTCTAGCCAGGTGGGACTCTGAAATTCACTGGCAGGGCTCCTAGAGTTTTCATTTTTAATTGTTGATCTACCATGAAACTGTTGGTAATATGGTGGTAAGAGGTTGGGTATGTAAACATTACTCCTAGACTCCAACAGAAACTAAGTGAGAATCTGTTTGCACCCATCAAGCAGTCCCCACTAACTTCTGTCTTGGGTATGCATTAACAAAACAGATCACAGGATACCCCCTTGGGGTGTCAAGGGAGTGTCTTGTGCTGCTTGGATCTGATTTGTTAAGTGCACAGCCAGGCAGTTGTTGGTGCTCATTACAGTGAACACTGAGGGAAGATCTAATGAGGAAGCAAGTCTCCCTTTGGCTGCCTCCAGGTGTGTCGCCTGGGGGCTCCCCAACTTGGCTGCTGTTTTGGTAGATGGGCAGTCATAGGGTCTTCTGAGCCTTTGTTTTTAATAAGACCTCCCTTTGCTCTATGTTTGGGACTCAGTGGTAAAAGCTTTCAACAGTTAGCCTGGGATGCCTTGGCTGAACAGTGAGCAAACCAGCCAAGGAAATCAAGGACAAGGAAAAGCAGCTATATTTCCTGGGGAGGACACTGCTTTAGTCTCATAGATTCTGCTTTTACTAAACATTGGGTGAGTTGAAGTATGGAAATCCATTATTTTGTGCATGTATGTGCATATCAGGACTAGGCTTACAGAGGGAGAAATTAGAGCAAAGATGCAGAGAAATTCAGAGGCACTGGTAAATAGTCATGTATATACTATCCATTTCTATATTTGAGCATGTATCATTTGCATGTTGGTTTTGAAAAAAGTGTCCTCATAAACTGAAGCTGAAGTTTTATAGGACAAACAAGATTGTCAGCTTTCCCAGACTTTCAAGACAAGCAGTCCAAGAGAGTCGTGGGTGGTTAGGATAGGCAAGAGCTCCTGGATGCTCATGGGCTTGCAAGAAAGGACTCCAATGCCTGTTGCTAGGTAGTCTGAAGCTAAAATCTTGACCTGAAGATAGGTATTTGCTAATTCCATTGTCTTGCCCTGCATCACCAGAGATTGTATGCTCAGCACTAGATGCAAACATAGGCTGCAACTTCCAACCGCAAGGGCCAGATGATTAGGCAGATGGCCTCAGAGTAGCATTGGCTGGCTGTCATACACACTCTAGGCCAATGCAGCAGGCAGATGCTCTTTCACACTGATTCCATGTGTGGTTTCCCAAAAAGTCCTCTCTAGTTGCTGTAGGACCCTCCAATCTACAGTGCTTCATCGAAGGACCCAGTTGAATGTTATAAATTGTGTGGAGCCTTTTGACTGTTCAACCTTTTGCTACTGGAAATATGTGACTGGGGTGTAGCCAGGCTGCATAACCAAGGGACCAAGGAAATGTCCCTTTTGCTTCAGTACTTCAAAGAGGCATCAAAACATGGAAAACATCAAAAGGTGAGGTAAAGGGGCTCTAACATGTACCTGGGAAGTACTTAACAAATGACAGAAGGCCCTTCATCTGTATAGTGACAGAATTAGTGGAAGACACCCTCAGGCAGTACTTCCTAGACCTATTGCCAGTAGAGTTCACACAAACCAGATATTGGTAAGTTATTAAATTACATCATTGTACTTAAATGTCTCTATACTGCCCTGGACTGTGATAGACTCTGTCTCCAGCTTTCCACCCCACCCCACCCCCGCCTGGACATCACTCATAGATCAGCCAAGTCAACTGACCCTACCTTTATACCCTTATGAATCTGAGAGCCACTATAGAAACATCAAGTGCCAGGTTGTCTTTAGTTAGCGTAGCTATGGAGAAACAATGGACCATGCAGGGTAGCTCTAAGCCTCTGGTTGTGACTGGTGATCATGGAAGCACCAGCTCTACTTAAGCTATGATCTGGCAGTCCTCTGTGTGCAGGATCCCTAGTGGCTATTAAATTATATTGCTTGTGTGCTAGAACACCCCTGACTTCTATCTCCTCTGGGTCTCAAAGGATGATCCCAACACCAGGGGCTTTTCCTCAGAGAATTCTTCTAGCTTGAGATGCAACCACTCATCTTTATGTCTCTCTAGCCTTAGCTATTTTCAATATTTCATAGAAATTGAAGTATACAAAATGAAGCATTCTGTGTATGGCTTCTGTACCTGAGTGTGTTTTCTAGGTCCATCCATGTTGTGGCATGTATCAACACTTCATTTGTTCTTAGGTGAATAATATGGCATTAGATGGATAGAGTACATTTTTTTTTTCTATCCATTCACCAAATGGTGGATATTTGGGTCATTTATATCTTTTGGGATATTTTAGTTTTTCCTTATCTTTGAGAATTATATACATGCATGCCATGAAATACAATCATACCTATCCTTCCACTTCAACCTCCAACTCGCCATATATCCCCTACAATGAGTCTTCTTCTTAACTTCATGTCTTAAAAATCAACCCACTAAGTACAGTTAGTGTTGCCTATATGTACACGTTGTGGAGCCATCCCCAGGATCATGGGAAACCTACTGGTGGCCACATTCTCCAGAAAGAAGGATTTTCCTTTCCCCAGCAAGTAACTACTGCCAATAAGTACTCAGTATGGGGCAGGGCCAAGAGATCATCTACCTGTCTAAACTGCAGTTGGCTGGTTTGATCTTGTACAGAAACCTCAGCTGCTCTAAGTTCATGAGTGTGAAGTGCTGTAAGTTCATGACATATCGAGAAGACAGAATTTCACACTATTCTTGTCCATCCTCGTGTATTTTGAACAATGCTGCTGTGAGCACTTAAGTACACATTTTATTCTAAGTCTATTTTTTGGTTTAAGGAAAGTAGAATGGCTGGGTCATAGGATAATCCTGTGTTTAGGTTTCTGAAGACCCCTAAACTGTTGTTTTGCAACCTATTTCCTCTTAGTAACATCTACCATTGCAGCTCTATGGAATGACTGCAGGGAGGGCTCTGTCAACTTCCAGACAGGCTAAGAGAAATCTCTGCAGCTTCTTATGAGTGATGGTCTTTGTACATACTAGGCAAGCACTGGCCCACTGAACTACATTGGGTGACTTCAATGTCTTCTTTAGAGAAATGCCTATCTGCTCTAGCTCCCTGACTCTGGCATTTTCTGTGGCCCCTGCAAGGACCAGGGACAAATACAGGCAGTATATTTCCCATCTTGAGGCCAAGTGAAGGCATCTAGAGGTCACTGTACTCTGTGATAACTTCTAGCAAAGGCAGAAAGCCAAGGAAAATTCAGCAACCAGAAGCCCAGCTTCATGCTTTCTCAAGAACCAGGATAATTTCTGGCCTAAACCTGTAACTTGGGAGAAGCTGGACAAAACCCTAGACTTTTAAGGCAAGGATTGAGGGAAATCATGTGTTACTATGACTTGTGCTGGGTAGGATGCAACATTCTCATCCCACATAGAATGAGCTGTCTAGCCTGGATTCTGTTTCCCTCAAGACAAGAATCCCCTCTGAGGACTTTGTCCTGCAGTTAGTTGGGCCTCATCAACTACATGTCCATCTTCCAAGCCCTATGGCCCTGCTCTATCCCTGGAACCTAGCACAAAGGCAAGATTACCATGTAGTCCTCATCTATTTAACCACCAGACTAATTCCTCTAGAACTATTTCTGGGGGAAACTCAGCCAGAGGAAGTAATTGGTGCATCTGAGCTTGGTGTGGTAGTACATACATGTAATCTTAGCAGAAGCACGAGTGTCACAAATTAGAGGCTAGCTTGGGCTACATAGAAAATTGAAGGTAGTGAGACTCTCTCTCAGAAAACACGCAAAAATCAAAACAAAATAACTAATATCACAGAGACAGAAGAGGGTGAAAAACAAGAGGAGGAGAGGGGTGGATCAAGAATAGGCAGGTTGTTAAGTTTTCAGCTTCTGTCAGAGGTCAATGTATTTTCTTATTCATGGTCCTTGGCTTCCAAAACCAAAATTAGCATATAGACAGGGCTCTTCTTGGGATATCACTTTTGCACATGGGTAAACAGAGTCTCAGAGAGGCCAAGTGACTTAATTAAAGCCATGCAGTTAATGAATGGCAGAGGAGACTCTGGCATTCAAGACTCTGGGGTATAGTCCAGTACCAGAATGTCAAGAACCCAATCATCCATGATAGTGAATGTGTGGACACATTTACAGTAAGCCAGCCTTCCTCAGTTAAACTCAGTTTATTCTGGGGCACTGAGGGAATGACAGGCCATTTCAGCTTTACACACCAAGAGAATAAAAACCTGGCGTTCAGTGTCAGTTAGTTTCGATATCCCTGTAGGGACTGTTAGACTTTCCCAGGGCTTTCTAAATCACACATCACAGGATAGAGTAGATAGCAATGGCCTCAGAGAAGGAAGTTCCTTCTTCAGGTTGTGCACAAAGGGAGTTTGGCTCATAGGGATTTGCTGAAGTTCCTGGGCCCAACCACTTGATTCCAAAGCCTATTATGTGGCCTCGGGGGCCTTGGGACTTTGCCGTGCACCTGTCTAAACTGTCAAATACTCTTTGTATATTAAAGCTTTGCAGGAAAATGGATCGTCTTGTGAAAGACTTCTGGGTATTAAGTTTCAATTGTAGAATTCAGCAATGTGAGGTGCTAAGAGGTCT
Organism: Lophiomys imhausi; assembly: GCA_907164525.1. Classification (NCBI taxonomy): domain Eukaryota; kingdom Metazoa; phylum Chordata; class Mammalia; order Rodentia; family Muridae; genus Lophiomys; species Lophiomys imhausi. Next base: position 2,074,655 of record CAJQZJ010000072.1, read on the forward strand.
GGAGAGAGGCCCAGAACCTGCAGTGTGTTTTCCTACCCACAAAATGGGAGAGTGAGGCTACTACACAAATTTCTTTTAAGGATTCTGTAAACTTAGAAATGTAAAGTTAGCATAGTGCCTGGCTGGTGTAGATACCAAATAAATATTATCTCTCTTTCCAAGCTTGAAAATTCAAACACATTCTTGGTGGTCCTAAAATAGCTGTTAACATGGATTACTCAGCAACATTTGCCATTCAAGGCAGATCTTCCTTTAGTTGTTGGCAATGCTCCTGAACAGCTGTGTGCAAGGCTAACTTTTGTAAACCAAATCATAATAAAATGCAGCAAGAGTTTGCAATAGAATGAAAATCCTCAGTGCATCCTTTTATGAAGTGAAAGCTCCTTTATTTAAACTTATTTTTGAGAGTGTTCATTTGAGGATATTATCCAGTCTTGTAATGAATTTTAATTCAGTTTTGACCTCAAAATATTGTTCCATAGCCCCTGAGGACACAGTAAACAAGAGTAAGTTTTATGAAAATAATAAGTTTAGATGATGTATTTATTTTACTATATGTGGAATGTCTATGGTTATATAATGGAAAGTGTTCCCACCCCTAATATTTGTGTGGGGAGGTTGTCAGAGTGAAGGGAGAGGGAAGGGAGGGAAAGGGGCACACACACACATACACACACACACATACACACACACATACACACAGATTGAGAGAGAGAGAGAGAGAGAGGTGGTAGGGTGATAATGGTGGCACCAATAGAATTGATAGAGGTGATGACAGTGACCATGATGGAGCCAGTGTTGGATGTATAGAAGAGGAAGTGGTAAGGATGATGCACAACTCTTCAGTGGTTATGGTGGAATGATTCCAGCAGGACAGATGATGGGAGCAGAGGTGGCAGTGATATTGGTGGTAGAGGAGGTAAAGGAAGTAGTAGACATGATGGTGGCAGTGGTTGGTATATGGCAGTCGGGGATAAGTGATGATAGAGATGCTATTGATGAGGGTGGTGTTGCAGACAGTGATGGTTCCCATAACAGCAGTGATCTTTTAAGATATTTCCATGTTGTAACACTCCAAGGAGCTCCTACTGACTGGCCAAGAGGGAGATGAGTGTGTGTGTGCGTGTCTGTGTCTGTGTGTATCTGTGTGTGTGAGTGCGTGTGTGGGTGCCTGCATGTGTGCGTGAGAGAGAGAGAGAGAGAGAGAGAGAGAGAGAGAGAGAGAGAAAGAGATAGTTTACACAGGGTCTCATGCTCTCACTCCAGAGCTTTAGATGGCCAAGAACTCACTATGTAACCCAGGCTAGCACTGAACTCTTGGTGATCCTCCTGCCTCTCAGCCTTCCTCCTGAATGCTGACATGCCTAAGCCACCGTGTCTGGCTCCTGAATGTCTTATAAACAGAAATCTAAACACTGACTGTTTGGAAAAATTAAGCCAAGTTATTAGGGGAAACACAGGAGATTTGTGTTTGTTAGTATACTGTCAATAACATAATTTTATGTCAGCTGTAAGACCAGAGGTAAGGATAGAGCAACATAAGTTCTTTACATGCCACATGGTCATTAATAAGAGGATGGAGAATAGTTAGTTTTACACTTTTCTGTGCGAAGCCATGTATTCAGAAAGCAAGAACAGGGTGCTCGTGTTCTGGAAATTAGTTCCTGTAGCCATTTTCCACAGGCAAAGTTAATTGTTTTTCCATTTTAAAGGCTTGACTTGAGGGAGGAGTAAGGACAAGAACATGTTTAGTTTTCCTGAGGGTCATATGGGCAACTCTAATACTAGAGAACATCAGAACTTGAAGCTCATTCCAAAAGAAGAAGCAGCTAAAGAAAGGGCACTGGTTTCCTTATCTCTCATAGAGTTAAAGGCTTCCAACTGTATGTAGCAAGGATGACTGTAGCTCCAGAACAGACACTCCCACCAGCATGAATACGAGTTGCACAGAGAAGAACCAGAGTGAGGGAGCTAGAGATCACATAAGCTATACAAGATCAGAAGTCTCCAGAATATTGAAAATATGTTGCTTTGACAGAGTTCCGGGGAGGGTTACCTCCTCATTTAAGTGAAAGTCAAATGCAGGAAGCAGGTTACAGCAGGGGTATACAGTACTCCAGGCAGGAGGGCAATGGGCTGGAAAGCCCTGGGGAAAAAGACTCTCGGCCTGTTTCAGGGACTAGTGGACCTGGCACACAGTGAGCTGGGAAGTAGCCATGAGCTCATTCTCAAGGGGCCTCACAGGCCATGGGAAGGGGCTTGAGCTCTATTTTGTTTGCAGTGGGAAGCCATTGTGGGGAAAGGTGAAGCAGAGGAAAGATCACTTCAATGTTTGTGAAAGCTCTCTTTAGATGCTCATGGGAGGGGAAATGAATGTCATGGGAAGGAAAAAGAACATGGGACATAGGAGCATGGGGCTAGGATCAACTAGGACAAAGGAGGGTGGTGATGAACATATGGCCAGGCATGAGGCCTTGTGATTTTACCTCAACCGGGTACTGAAGTACTTACTTATTAGGAAAACAATGGCCTCTAGAAAAATGAACCATATGCCCAGTGACATGAGTCATACGTTACAAACTTCTGGAAAGGTGCATATAGTCACTAGCTGAAACTTTTCAAGCCATGTTGTCCTTGTGACTGCAGCTGTGTGATAAACTATATGATACAGGCTATGCAAAGCTGTGGGGTAACAGGACTTTATTTACCCAGATGGCTTGTGGGGTACATGTAGTCCCACTGCAATCTACAAAGCCCTCACCCAGAGCAGGAACTGAACTCTTTCCTCTGGAAAATGCCATATTTTCAAAGCCCTTTCCTCACACAACAGGACACCATGTGCAGTAGGCCTACTGTTCATGAGGGAACGTGCCTGCAACCTTTTGGGAACAGAAAAGCTTTGTTATTTAAATCATAATGAAAGTTGAGTGACCATTTCTGAACTGTGCAATTTATATAGCAGTCCCAAATGCTGTGCTTCAGTAACACTAATGACATTCATTGCACAACTGTTGGCCAAGTACTCGGTGACCCCAGGGAAAGGGGGGAGCAACATTCCCTCTTGGATTCCCTTGGGCCTTACTCTTTCAGCCTTTACACACAGTTGAGTAATTTGCATTTTGTACAGAGCTCCTCTCTCTGGCCTTCAAGGGTCTCTATGATAATCTAGCCTCACTGTCATCTTAGCGCAGTGGCTCTGACCAACCTGGAGGCCGCTGTGCTGCCTATGCATTTTTCACCCCTACCTGAAGGCTAGAATTGTTTCCTCCTCATCTCTATACCCTTAAAGCACCTCGACTCGGTGAATGACTCGGCTCACACCTGCATGTTGGAATTACTCTCTGGAAACTAGCATTCTGCAAATTATCTATCTTGTTCTCTTTCCATTCTCAGTGGAAGGCCTCAAGACAACCATGTCTCAGAAACTGGTAAGGGCAGGAATTGGCCTAGTGATCCTGACAAGCACCTACTATGAACAAGGTGCTTAGTAGTGGTTGCAGGGGTAGAAAATCAAGAGGTCTCAGACATAGGACAGGAAAGGATCAAATAGCCTTGGGAGGAAAAGGCAACAGTTCTGCCTGGGAGGTTGTGAGGCCATGGAGTCTGTGACACTCGAAGGAAGCACACAAAGGGAAGCCTGTACTGAGGAGCAAAGAGGTAAAAGGATGGGCAAGCAATGACAGAGCTCCTCAGCCTGGGCCTGGGCTTGTGTGCCTGTGGAGAAGTCCCCTGGTCTGTGCTTCATACCCATCTTTCTAACACTGAAATCTCAGGGACAGCCATCTGTGAAAAGGAAGGGGGTGATGATAGAGAAATCAGAGGCAGACACGCAGGCAGGTAGGCAGAACAGGCAGCACAGGAGATATAGTACACTTTCCCGTATTCACTACAGAAGGCAAATTTTGTAGCCCAGACTTGAGAGGCATGCATTTTAGCTACCCTCCAAAGCCTGGAATTCAGTATCTCACGGGCAGCTTCTGACCCACATCTTCACCTAAAATGACATCTATCGAGTTCTCTAGTTCAGGGTGTTTAGAGAAAGCAAGAAACCTAAGTCTGCATAGGCCTGTCTTGCAGTGCATCTTGGAGTGCCATAGGCCCACATCTTCAAGGCATGGCCCCCAGGGCTGCACATTCCCTAGAATTCTGATTGTGAGCACTGCTGAGCTCGCCTTTCACCCATGCTCTGCATGAGTTCAACAGTTTTGCCTCTCATGCCTGGAGTGCTTCTACATTCAGACACCTGTTACCTTGGGCCTAATCATGGAATCTGCAGGGAGAAGCTAGTTAGGAATTCAGACAAGGCCATTGTGTGATACCATCAGTTCAGAGGTTAGCAGCAAGATTCCACATGCCTGTGAAAGCCAGCTGCCAAATTGAGCTCTCTACCCTTTCTAACAGGCTGATTTGCAGGTTACTAATTTGCTGGGCTGGGCTACCCAGCCAGGACTCAGATGCCATGCCCAGTGGTGTCCTTCAAACTGAAGGTTGCTAGCTGCTGCAGAAAATAACAGTCTGCAGGCAGAGCCTGTGCCTGGCTTCCCTCCCTGGTTGGGTGTCACTAGCAGGAAAGGGCCCTTTCTGCAGAAGGAGGGGGGCAGGCAAAGGGAGCGAACAGCTGCGTGCTCCATGGGGAGGATCCCCAAAATAGCAAGGCACATACGCACTGCAGGCCTTGACCCAGAATGCTCAGAGTTGCACTATAAATCCAGCTCTCCTCTGTGCAACGGGGCTGTCAATGAGACCATAGCCATCCTTAGGGGTCCTCTGTATTCCAAACTAAGCTCCAAGGACATGTTGTCCCTTGCTTTTCTGATAGAAAAAAAATAATCTTGAGCCAGTGCCAATCTCTGATTGCTAAAGAGGTGCCAAGACCGGTCATAGCCTGTGTACTCTAGGACAAGTCCATATGTCTGTCTTACTCAGAGATCCTGGTGTAGGCAAAGAACACTTACGAAGGCCCCTAGACCGTTGTGGAAACTGAGGCCCCAGAGCTCAAGTTCAGAACTCAGTTAGTGGTGGGGGCTAATCTCAGGCACCACCTTGGTCTCAGTAGTGCAGTCAGCATACATAAAATCCTCTCTCGCGGGGCCAAATTTTCACCTGTAGCAGGCCTACAACTTATATGAAGTAGAAAATATCGGGAAAGTCACCAACCCTTGTACTTTGAGATTTCAGAGTCATTTCAGTTCCTAAGTCTCTGTCTCCCTATGGAGACATCCCCATTTTTATTATACTTAGAAGAGTTAATGCTATTTCTTTTGGCAGTGATGGGGATTGAAACTGGAGCCTTGGGCATGCTAAGTAAGTACTGGGCCCACTGAGATATATTGCCAGGCCAACTCCTCCATTATGCCCAGAAACTGCTGTAGACATTGAATAGGTGCAGATGACATATGACTTGAACACTGGGTCCTTGCCCCATGTAGGCTCTGGAGCACTCAATTCCTTTGAAATTTTCAGTCAACCCACTGGATCTTAAAATGAGTCCAGTCTTAACTTCAAAGGAAAGGACATGATGTTCCACATGCTGATTCCATACACTAACCTTGGATAGATGCCCAAATGTTGCCCCCCCCCAAAACCCCTCTTTTTCCTGTGCCACAGCAGTCATTAAGTAATCATGGTACTAGATGAACAATGATGCTGAAAAGGAATTTGAATCACTACGTTTCTATACAATTGACTCTGTACAGTGCACTCAGCATTTTATGTTTCAAAACAAACTTTTGGTCTAAGACACAGCAGAGTATGATGTAGGTCAATGGGCTCCGAGAACAGCCTGGCATTAGGTCTATTGACTTTTGTCAAGTTGCTCAACATATCCGAGCCTCAGTGTTCTTGTGATAATGATTTCTTAGGGGAATCAGGAGATAGTGCTCCCCAAATGTGTAGCAAAGTCAATGCTGAAATCAAGCTGGTTATTCTTGCCCTTGGTTCATCTGAATTTTGTTTTCTAGAGGGCAGTGGATGAACATTATAGCTATTTAGGAATAGGTGTAAGACTAGAACCCCAGGATCCTGGGTTTTGGCTAAAAATATGTGTAATTTCAAGTTAAAATTTTTCTTCAAGGGAGATCTCAGTTCTTTACATGAAAATTCCAGAGAAATTAAAAAGCTCTCTTCTAGTGGCATATGCCTGTAATTCTGGCACTCAGGAGACTGAAGCAGCAGGATCACAAGTTTCAGGCTAGCTTGGGCTACAGATGGAGATTCTGACTCTACATAGATTAATCTATTGTACCAGATTGATAGTATTTTATTCCATGTTTTTATGTGATATGGGCATTTCTATTAGCTTTCTTTTTAGCCTAGCAAAAAAGAAACCAGTTAAGGTTGCTTCTCAGAGCAGATTTCTATGTTCCTGAGGGTTTCAGGTTATAGTCAGGTGCCACAAACAATGTGCTTTCAGACTCCCATGGCTTCTTGGGACCATTGGGCAGTACTAACCCCTGATTTTATTAAGCCTCAGAAAGAAGAAAGCCAACAATGGGAACACTAAAATCCACCTAAGCCACACCCTGGAAGCACAAGGCCAGTAACTGCTAAGTCAGCCTTCTGGCATGATCATTGGAATCCCTACAGTAACTTCCTTGGATAGCAGAGTTTTTGTTGAAAACCCAGTATATGTTGCTATTAATGTGTTAAAGTCTGACTCTTACTTCTCTACTACCCTGCTGTTCAGATCCTTAGCATCTGCAGCTAAGTTGGAGGCTAACACTAGGTACCTCCCTGCGGCTTCAGGGATTGGTTGGCCACTAGAACCTAGCTGCTCTCACCCCACACCAAGAGCTGCCTTCAGCACTTCCAGACAGGCACTGAAGATTGGGCTCTCCCTTTTGGACACCACATGACACTTCAAAGAAGAGAGGTGCAGTTTCAGGTGTGAAGAAGCCTCATTGAGAGAGCTGCTTTCAGAAACTCAGGTATATTTTTGGACCCCCTCCAGCTGGGGCAAATCATTAGTCTTCTAGGTCAGCTTGGTATTTCAAAAATAGCCAGGTCACTCTGAGCCAAGGGCAGAGAATCAGCTATGCTATGGAGGAGGAAGAAGAACTGATTTTGATCAAGTGTAAGGTGTGACTCTAAAGCAGTGAATGTTTATCTTTTGCAAGGTATACTAGAGGTCATTTGACATGAGAGCCTAAGCCAGAAAAATGGCATAAGCAATGGTAGTTGCTCCACAGTTAGAACTGCTCCAAGGACCCACTCCAAGAACAACGATCCCTAGATGGTATGCACAAGGACCTACATAGATGGAAACAAAAACATTACGTAGCAGACACATTTTATTTTTATGAGGGTGTGTGGACAGTGAGTACGGAGCAGGGAAGCCTCCTTCCTGTACCTAGAGCCCCTCACACTTATGTTCAGGATTTGGCTCAAGTGAGTGGGCGAAAAAAAAAAGAATTTAAAATCAAGCCTAAACTGATTGTGGACTCTCAGGACACTAGAAACTCTCAAAGAGAAGTCTGAAATATAAAGGGTTGTTACAGTGGAGATTCTCTTCTGGAAATGCCTCCACTGGTATCTGGAAATTTGGAAAACAGATCATAACGGCCAACCAATTTATATGTCTCTGTCCATCCTGCCATTTCTGTGAATCTTGTGATAGGTACTCCAGTCACTGAATTTTCAAAAGACATGCACTCAACTTAATAGCATATCCTCAACATAGTGTTGCCAATGAAGGAAAAAAAAAGAGACTCATGATTCCATCACTCACATCTGTGCACATAACAAAATCCCTCAAATAAACCAGTCTCTCAGTTATGTGAAATGACATTACCTCAGAGCTCAGGGCTCCCAGTTCCATAAGCAGGAAGGAAACAGATTCATGACTCTATAGGAACCATTTCCCTTCTGCTCTATTACTTAGGGAGATTAAGCCTGCCACTCCTCTGTGGGCTAATACCCAGAGTTAACAGCCATTGTGTTTGCTGCAGCTCCTGCTAAACTAATCTTGGTAGACTGGTAATGTGGCAGGCACTGACTATCAGACTCAAGCAACCAGAGACTCTCATACTCCCTTAGAACTACCACTGGAATCCCGAAAACTGAGTTCCAGACACTTGGATGATAGCTGAATTCCTACAGAGGAAAGCGCAGATGTGTTAAATGACTTTGAGAAAAGATCTCAGGGCCAGAGGGTTAAATAGGAATCTCTTTCTATGCTCAGTTTCTTAGGTTTTCTTTTTCTTTTTTTTTTTTTTAGGAGCCCACAGGGGCAAGGGAAGTTCATCTTCTTTATTCATATATATATATATATATATATATATATATATGAGTGTATATACACTCATATATATAAGGCTGCTGGTTTCTTTGACTCTCAATCTAGTAGAATATTTGAGGCAAAAGAAATCTCAGAGAAGTCATTCAGTGTCAGTCATGAGATCCCAAGGTCCCTAGACAACTTATGTTGTTTATAAGAATAAACACACATATTTATTCTTATATTTATATATATTATTGTTTAGGTGGTCTCAAGCAGCATATTTGCACAAAGAATTTCAACAACATATCTCATGTTAAAATTTAAGGCTAGAAGCATTCAACACCCCCTCCCCCCATAGCCCATTTTCTGACCGGTTCCTGGAGCTTCCTGGGCTCCTGACGATGTCCCACCATGTTGAAATGGGGAAGCGTGCTCTCGATTACAAGCCGACTTTTCCAGTCATCCATTGTTTGACCTGCAATTTTATTCTTGACTCTCCAAGACGTTTCCCAAACGACCTAGACACAGGGCTTAAGGAGACAAAAAGTACACTGTCTTTCAGATATGAAGATGAGGCCAATGACCCCATGATTCACAGGCTTTCGATTCAGAAGGCAAGTTTGTGTGGGATCTGCCTCATTCATCTTCCTTTCTCTCTCCCCATCACACATACCTACCACCCTCATAGCCAACCCTACCCCTAGGGATGAGAAATACTTCCACAAGCGACTTGCCCAGGATAAAATAGCCTTCTATGTATGAAAGAAACAAATTGTACTGGAAAACAGAGTAGACGGGGGAGGAGGAGCCTGATGGGACTGAAATAGCACTGGACATACAGAAGGGCAAAGTGAGTACTAGGTCTAGATTTGATTTTGTGTAGGACTCAGGGAGGGCTCTTTTGTTTTCTGAAATATAATTCCCTTCGATGAAAACCATGGTGACAAAATCAAATTGATGGCATAGAATCTCTTTAACTCTACTATAATCAGCCTTCAGAGAATCTGATAACTCTGGCCACATCGGTACCCAGCCAAGTGAGCAGCACAACAGCAGTTCCAATCACGACTGATACCAGAAGGAAGAAATGGATGCTGAAAGGGGCCCCAGAACCTCTGGTGTACTGGTTGACAGGACACTAAATGAGCTACTACAGCATACCCTCCATGCTGGATGAACAGACATGTAAAGCCAGGGAAAGCTGTTTTCTGTTTTCCACAAGCTACACATGAAAAAGAACAATGCTAAGGTATTCAAATATGGGACTAGCTTTTCTCAGTGTAACCTTCCTTACCTGTAGAGTGCCAGGCATTAAAATCTTGATGTTAGGAAAGTCAGAAAGCACTTTCCTACTGAGTGAAAATAAAACCTTTGTCATGTTATATGAAACAAACATTAGATGTTTCTGTAAGGCAGAGACAATATAAGTTGTCTAGGGACCTTGGGATCTCATGAGTGACATTGAATGACTTCTCTGAGATTTCTTTTGCTTCAAATATTCTACTAGATTGAGAGTCAAAGAAACCAGCAGCCTTAAAGGCCGATGAACACAAACAAAAGTTGCTCCAACAAAAGTTTGCTTTTTCTAGCCAGGGAAGGGACTTTTGAGATAGAAAACCTTACGACAAAACCGTTCTAATCAAGCTAACCACCAGAACAGACATTGTGGTTCCATTCCATTCCACCAGTAGAGACCAAGCAGGGAGCCCACTGTAGCCCTACTTGGAAGTAATGAGACACTTCTTCAAATCCCACTGGAGTGATAGCAGGACATGCCTAGTGAGGACTTAGATGACTCATACTTGCCTAGCAATAATGAGGGGCCCCAACCTCCTTTACATCAAAGAAGCTATCTAGGGAACTTGGACTTCTAAATTACTGGGTATAAAAAAGATGTTAACCCCCTTTCCTGCCAGACCAATCAAAAACACAAGATTTAAGTAAGAGCTAGTTTTAAAATATTAAAAATATCCTGATTTTAGTAAAAAGGCACTTATACCAATACTAAAAGTTCTAAAACTAAATTACAAAAATATTAATGGATGTATCACCAAGATGACACAGATGTTGCAATTATTTGATTAGAATTTTAAAATAGCAATCATTTAAATATTTCCCCAAGGAGATATAATAATTCTTTAAACAAAAAAACCTGAAACAAAAATAAAAACAAAAACAATCAATCAAACAAACCAGAGACAATCTCAGGAAATTGAAAATACTAGAACCAGGAAACCACAGTAATTTAAATAACTTCAGTGGATGGGGCCCCCAAAAAATGGAAAGAACAGTTGATTTCTTGTAGCCTTTATAGCCCAACTTCTGCAATGTGAAGACAACAACTGGGAAAGAGTGCTAGAAAAATGACTATCTATAGGAGATAACTAACTTCAATGATGATGTCTTAGGGTTTTATTGCTGTGAAGAGACACAATGACCATGGCAACTCATGTAAAACAAAACATTGCATTGGAGCTGGCTTACAGTTTCAGTGGCTTAGGTCCATTATTGTCATGATGGGAAACATGGCAGCGTCTAGGCAGACATGGTGCGGGAGGAACCAAGAGTTCTACATCTTGATCCAAAAACAGCCAGGAGGAGACAGGATGTGTTTCACACTGGGTGTAAGACCTCACAGGCCCACCTCCACAGTGACACACTTCCTTTAACAAGGTCACACCTCCTCCAATAAGGCCACACCTCCTAATAGTGTCACTCCCAAGCATTCAAACACATGAGTCTATGGGCCAAACCTATTCAAACACCACAGATGACAAATAATTTGCTCAGAAACCACAGAAGTTCCAAAAAAAATGCATGGGTTCTCAAATGAGGGGAAGAGCTTCAGGCACAAAAATCTTACTGAAAATGTTTCAGATATGTAGGAGGAATTGTGACATTCTTGGATGAAGGGAAACCAAGGAGATTAACCAACAACACACCCCTACTAAGATAATAATTAAAGGAAGTTCTCCAAATATTTGAGGATGGAATGCTGGTATTAGAAAGGAAGAAAGAACAATGGAAAGAGAAAATTAATATGGCTAAATAAAATAGATTTTCTTCTATGCTTAAATTTCCTAAATTAGTTGATGGTTGAATTACCAATTATATTATTGTCTAATATAGTTCTAAATGTATATGAAAGAAATATTTAACCCAACTACATTATAAATGGAAGTAAAAGGTTAGAAAGAAATGCAAGGTTTTTCTATTTTATTAAAGGCAGTAAAGTGTGTACACTAGCTGTACATTTTATGTTACAAACACAAGCATGCACACACACCCTCACACGCACACACAAGCACACACACACAAACACACACACACACACACACACACACACACACACACACACACAGTAGCACTGAGGGTAACCACCACAAAAACACAGAGTATAAAATTCTATACTTGAATCAAATATTATTCTAAAGATCACTCAAGAAATCCATAGAAAGATAGGAAAAAGAAAAGAAAAGAAAAATTGAAGCAAAACTCATGGGGAATAGAAAGAAAACATACAGGTATATTAAACAATAACCCCAAAGCTTGGCAAATGAGATAAAAAACATAACCTAATGATATAGTATTTCAAGATGTTTGTTCAAATATAATAATTTAAGATTTAAAGTGAAGTGAGAGAAAACATGCATGTGGACATCAAGTTTTCTCAGATAATTTGTTGAAAATGGTTTTTATCCAATGTATATTTATGGCACTTTGTCAAAAATTCTGTATTTATGTGGACTTACGTAGTTATGAGTACCTTATCTAGGTCCTCTACTGTATTTAATTGTTCTATGCGCCAGTAACATGCTGTTTTCATTACCAGAGTTCTATAGAATAATTTGAAATCAGGTATGGTGATACCTCTCACAGTAGATTTGTTGTTATTGTTGTAGTTCAGGTTTGTTTTGGTTGTCCTAGGTCTTTTGTGCCTCTACATAAAATTTTGGACTGTTTCTGTCTATAAATATTGGTATTGAAATTTTGGTTTAAGATAATTGCAGTGAACCCATAGATTGCTCTTGAAAAGATATTCTTTTCATAATATTAATTCACCCAACTTGTGAGCATGGAATATCTTTACATCTTCTTGTGTCTCTTCAATGTCTTAAATCTTTAGTCAGGTTTGTTTCCAAATATTTTGGGTAGCTACTGTGAATTGGATTTCTTTACTTTCTTTTTCAGTTTGTTTGTCATTGGTATGTAGGAATGTTGCTTATTTTCGTGTGTCAATTTTGTGTCTTGTCACTTTGCTCAAAATAATTATTTCTAAGAGTATTATTGGAGTCTTTAGGGTCTCTTATATGTAGAAACATCATCTGAAAATAGGGATACCTTGATTTTTTTTTTCTATTTGTATCCCTTTTATTTCCTTCTCTTGTCATAGTGTAGCTATGACTTCAAGTACTAGATTAAAAGAAGAAGAGAGTGTGGACACCCCTGCCTTATTCCTGATCTTAGTAGAAATTCTTTTGTGGTTTTTCTCCATTGAATATAACTATAGGTTTGTTGTGTATAGCCTTTATTATATTAAGGAATGTTTCCTCAATCTTTAATCTCTCCATGACTTCTTATTATACAATGTTGGGTTTTGTCAAAGAAATTTTCCCTGTCTATTGAGATGATCATGTGATTTCTGTCTTTTGTTTGTTTATGTGATTAATTGCACTTATTGATATATGTACAATGAACCATCCCAGAATTGATAGAATAAAGCCGAGTTATCCATTATTAATGATCTTTTAAATGTGATTGAATTAAATTTTCCAGTATTTTATTGGGAATTTTTGCATCTTTGTCTATTTGGAAGGTCATCCTGCAATTTTATTTTATTTTATTTATTATTTATATTTTTGGGCAGTGACTTCATCTGGTTTGGGTGTCAATAAGATAATGGTGGTTTTGTAAAAGAAAAAAAGAAAGCCTTTCTTTTTCTCTATTTTATGGGATAATTTGAGTATTTATTTACAATTCTGATATTATTCTGCTATGAATCCATCTGGTTCTGGAGTATTTTTTTTTAATTGGGAGACTTTTTATTACTGCTTCATATCATAACTGTTTATAGGTGTTTGAATTATTTATTTCATTTAGGCTTGATTTTGGTATGTCATAAGACATCTTTACCAATCCCCTCATTCCAGGCTCAGGGAATATCATGGAAGAGACAGATATATATAAACCCAGAGGATGGAGAAAGGTGATATAAAACTGTCTTCAGGACATGACATGACTATCAAACTCTTGAACTCATAGCAGCTGTTGTTACCTGTAGAAGACCTGTACAAGATCAACCCAGGTGAAATTCTGCCATAGGTGGGGCAAGTGATCTCCAAACCCATGTCATATTGAGGAGCTATTGGCAGTAGATAGTTGTTGTGGGAGGAAGAATTACTGTTTTTTTTAGGTCAACTGGATGACATTACATCCATGCATAAATAAACAGCACTAATCAGATTTAATAGGTTAAGAAAAACATGAATTTCAGAGGAGACATATTGGAAGGATACAGGGATGGGGAGTTGGAAGAGGGAAATGGGAAACGGAGAATGGATATGATCATATTTATTGTATACATGCATGAAAATTTAAATAAAGAAAAAACTATTATAAAAAGAATTAAATTATGCAAACATTAAATGAGATCAAGACTATTTCAGGAATATTAGATAAGGTAGACCTTAAAACAAATAAAATTGTTGGGAATGGAGAACATTACATAATGGTAAAGGGTCAATACACTAAAAAGACATATTCCAAACAACAGAGCTGAAAAATATAGGATGTACAAATGAACTAGAAATATTCATTTGTTATTAAAAGTATTGAAATAATACATGATATTTTCTATGACTGTAATGGAATCTTATTAGAAAACAATAGAAAAAAGATAATAATTTCAAAACATAAAGAAACAAAAGTACTAGCTTAAAAATTGTTTCAGAATTCTGAAGAAAAAAAATAAATATATTGAAGTGAATGAAAATGAAACCATAATTCATCAAGACTTGTGGAATATGAGTAACGTTGTTCCAAGAGAGATTCATAGCACAAAATGTTTACATTAGAAATAAGGGGATAATTTAAGGTCTCAAAGCATTTTGAAAAAGAAAATAGAAACTCAAAAGCAAGCACAAGGAAATAGTAAAAAAATTAAAATAAATTATACTGAAAACAAAAACAAGAGATAAGTCCAATTAAAAAGACAGATTTGACAAAATTAGTAAGGTTTTCGAACCTGAAAACTAAAAGTTGGAATGAATGAAAAAGGAATTATTACTACACACTCTGCAGATAAGAAAACACCATTATACATATTAAATTTGGAAATCTTAAAGAAATGGAGCAATTTTCCCAAAGCACAAATGACCAAATTACAGAATATTAAAAACTCTATCGCGCAGTGGTTCAAGCCTTTAATCCCAGCACTCGGGAGGGAGAGGCAGGTGGATATCTGTGAGTTCAAGGCCAGCCTGTGCTGTTACATAAAGAAACCTTGTTTTGAAAAACCAAGCCAAACCAAACCAACCAACCAAACAAACAAACAAAAATAACATTTATCATTTTAATTCTGAAAAAAAGAATCAAAATTGTTATAAATCCCTGAAGTGAAAGTTCAAAAGGGCTGAAATGTGCCTTAGTAGTAGACACTTGTCTAGCATATAGGAGGCTCTGGGTTTGATTCCCTCCTCACCCCCGCCCCCCAGGATGGCAAAAGGAAGACTCTATGCTCAGATAGTCTCAAATGATGGCTTATCTTTGTGTTGGGATACTAAATTCAGTTTGCCAGCATTTTATTGAGAAGGTTTGCATCCATGCCTGTCAGGAAGATTCGCCTGTAATTTTCTTATCTGTGTGGCATTGAAAGAAGAATTAGTTTCAACTTTATTTGGGCATAACCTCTTTCAGGAAACACTTGCTGGGTTGTTGTGTTATTCTGACACCAAAGACATAGACTGTTCAGACAGAAAGTTACAGAACAATGTATATAGATAAATTTTAAACAACATTTTAGCCTCTTATAAAAGGAAATACACATTGCAAGCTAACTTATTTTGCTCTGAGCATATAATGCTGGCTCAGGATCCATCAGTCCATCTGTGTTATCTACTATAGAAACAAGTAAAGAATAAAAATCATAGGATACAAACAACATTTTGAATGTTCTAGTTAGCATTGCATGGCATGATATTTCTGCCTTTAGAAAACACTTAGTGACAAGGCCACATGCTAGGAAGGGTGTGGAGGAACTCCACTCATCCATAGCTGGCAGGCATTTAAAATGGTTTACCAGCTCTGGAAGTTGGGCAGCTTCTTAAGAAAAAAAATATATATATAAATACCAGCAACTGTACCCTGGATATTTATGTAGACACATGAAAATGAAAGTGTGTAACATAAAGTTTTACAATACACACCCCCCACACACACATATATACACCCTGTATTGGTATGACATTATTTTCTTGATTTCGACGTTGTAAAGCTGGTATGGAACAAGTTACTTTGAGGGAGACTGTGTGAAGGGTAAAGGGGGCTTTTATCTACTGTTTTTGTAGTTTACAGTGAATCTAATCATTTCCAAATAAGAAGCTGACTGTTAATTAAAAGGAGTTCAGCCTCCAGATCCAGGACACATTGACTCCTCATATTGCCTCTGAGACATTTCTTCCTGGCATTCTTGCTTCAAGCATTTTATAGATGTCTGTATTTCCCTTCCTATTAAAAACAAATCAGCCTTTCTTGGGTGTTTTAGGAACCAAACTCGAGGCCTTAACTGGGACATTGATCAAATGCTAGGGTCAAAATGATATACGTTATATACAGTGCACGCAAATGAAGAAGGGCAAGCAAGATCTCCATTAGTGAAACATAGGTTCAGCATTTTCAGTCTATAGGGGATAGAAACTTGGTTATTTCAGATCTAGCAACATAAAACCTAAGGACATCTTACAAGATCCCATTCATTCAACTCTAAAGAAAACATTTGTAAAAAGAAAAACAAAATCAAAACCAGACAAAATCTTGAGACACCACTCCATTGATTTCATGCTCTGCCCTTTTATGCTCTCCAAATCCAACAGAAAGGGGGCAAGTTTGAGTGGCGGCAGTAACTGGAGCTTTCTGAACAAAGGCTTGAATCTGTGTCCTGATGCGGCAGCCTACACCTTCACTACCACACTTATGATGTTTGGGTACTGACTTGACCAGGACTGAGGAGAAAGAGATGGAAGAGCTATATGCAGCTGACTGGATGGCTGTGGGTAGACTGGAAGGCTGATACTACTATTCTCTAGACATCAAACATGGATTGTAAAAAGGAACACAGAGTTGAGGATAGGAAGACAATGCTTTCCAAGAAACAGACTATCATTCTATTGTCACAAGCCTCAGGCCACCCTGACCTATAGGACACTGGTTAATTATTACTAATCACTATCTTTGCTAACAAACTGGGGTACAGACCAAAAAGGATACCTTAGTTCATAGAACTAAACCTGTGAGGTACAGGATGAGGCCAAATGTACACAGAAAGAGCTGTTTAAGGGCTCCCTCTGGGTTTCCCTTGCCTTGGTAGGAAGTTATTTATCTGATATTCTGGTTCTTTTCTGGCGAGGAGTCAAGACTTTGATGGGTCAGTAGCCCTAGAAGAGTGGTTCTCAACTTTCCTAGCACTGCAACCCTTTAATACAGTTCCTCATGTTGTGGTGACCCCAACCATAAAATTATTTTGTAGCTACTTCACACCTCTAATTTTGCTGTTGTTATGAACTGTAATAATGAGACCTGTGTTTCCTGATGGTCTTAGGTGATTCCTGTGAAAGAATCATTCGAGCCCCACAAGAGTTGTGACCCATAGGTTGAGAATTGCTGCCCTAGAGTGTTGATGCCTATGAATAGGGTCTCAGGAACTATTTTCTGAATGGCTCTGCAGGATGCACTAAAGGTTGAATGAACCTTCCTCAGGAATTTAGTGATTTGGTCAAGAGCTTCAATGATGGTTGTAGTGGAGCCCAACTGAGCTTAGCAATGCATAACGTTATTCACCATTTCTGTGCATTTGAATGGGGCTGTTTTGACACTATGCAAGAGCTTCAAGGCATGTAATTATAGTTTTATGCTAATAAACATATTAATATTGGAAATGTCACTTTTCACTTTGAAAAGTTTAATTAAAAAAAAAAAAACTACAAGTGGGCCTGGGGATGTAGCTTAGTTAGTAGAGTACCTATCCAGTGTGCAGAAAGCCCCAGGTGGGATTTGATCCCCAGCATTGCATAAAACAGATATGGTGGCACACGTCTGTAATCCTGGTATTTGAGAAGAGGCGGCAAGATGATCAGAAGTTTTAGGTCATCCCTGGCTACATAGCTAGCTTGAGGCCAGCCTAGGATTCATGCAACCTTGTCTCAAAGAAAATAAAAGACTAAAAATCTAAAGCTAATGCCAAGAAATTGGAAACCTCACACACTGCTGCTTGATGTATAAAGGAGTGCAGTAATGAGAAATAGTTAAGTGCCGAGTAGTCATACATTCCACTCAAGACATACCCAGACATTCGTAGAGGTACTATGTATAATAGCTCCAAATATCCACTGAGGTGTGTGTGAATAGACAAAATGTCAAGTATCTTCCTAAGGCAATATTACTCAGTAATTAGATAGGAAAGTATTGAGAAGCACCACACAGATGTACCTTGGAAGCATTGTGCCAAGGAAGGAACTATATGGTGTGTAATACTATTTCTGTTTCTCATCATTCTATTTATTATTTATTTTAATGTTTGAGTTTGTAATATAATTACAGTATTTCCTCCTTACTTTTCCTCCCTCCAAATCCTCCCATATATTCCTCCTTGGTCTCTTTCAAATCCACAGCCTCTTTTTAAAAAATTAATTGTTTTACACACACACACACACACACACACACACAGACTTCTACATTTATAAATACAACTTTCTCAGTGTGCATAATGATACTTGTATGTACATGTTTCAGGGATGACCATTTGTTTTTGTTTAGTTGCTTGTTTTGTATTGGGGGACAGGTTTCAAGACAGGGTTTCTTTGCGTAGCTAGCTCTGTAGATCAGGCTGGCCTCCAACTCAAAGAGATCCTACTGCCTCTGCCTCCTGAGTGCTGGGATTAAAGGCATGCACCACCACCACCACCTGGCTTCCATTTGTTTTGTTTTCTTAATATTTATTTCCTTTAATTGTTTGCATCTGTGTTTGGCCTCCAACTATGTGCAGCACATGCATGCCTGGTGCCTGCAGAGCCAGAGGAGGGTGTCAATCAGAGTTCTAGATGATAGCCAGTACATGTGGGTGCTCTGCAAGGTCCTCTGCTAGAACAGGAAGTGCTATTAACTGCCGAGTCTCCTCTCTATCCCACTGTGATTCCATTTCTATGAAATGTCCAGAACATACAAATCCACAAACACACAAAGGTTGCCTATAGCTGGGAGTCTGGAACAATGTGGACAGATTACTGACAACTACTGGGTTTCTTCTAAGGGTGATGAAACTCTTCTGGAATTAATTGTGGGGATTATTGCTCATCTCTGTGAACACATTAAGAGAGAATTATATACTTTCTATGCATAAATTTATAGTATGTGAATTATGTCCTAATAAAATTGCTTTTATCAAGTTCAAATTGTTATTACCCCTTACTCCAATTCAGGATTGTAGAACACTGTTCTTTGTAAAGAAAGGATTAGGCAACATCTTTTAAGGCTTTTGGAGGAAATGAGTGTTTATAACTCCACATTAAGTAAGATTGACTCCGTTTGAAACTGGATACTGTCAAGAATTTGCTCAGTCTCTGGCTGCTGAGAGTGCAGTGCTGGAAACTCTTCCTCAGTGGTAGGTGATCACAGAGTCACTTGCAAAGCTGAGAGAGGATGCTAGCAAGCACCTGGCACTGCTACTTTAGACAGTGCTGCTGCTATTTCCCAGGGACCCCCATGTCTCCACATTGGCTTTCAGGATTTCTTATTGCCACCCAAGTTAAAAATGCACACTCCTTGGGTGTGAAGTGCCACTCTGTAAAAAATCAGGTGAGGACTAAAGCTTCCTGACAAATGTAATTACCCCATGGTCCCACTGTTCAGGTTCAGACTTCAGAATTCTGTTTCAAAGAGTCAGAAATTGTGCAAATCACCAAGTTCACTGAGAGCAAGATGCTTCTCCAGCTGGCCATGATGGGAAAACTTATTTCATTCTAAAACTAAACAACACATGGTGACCACTCATCATGGCAAGCAGAGAACAGAGTTTTCTGAAACTTCAGAACAGTAAGAAATGAGGGCAGACCAAGAATAGCCAGTGATGACAATGTTGACCTTGTCACATTCTCTACTGCAGCAGACCTAGCCTTCAAGGAAATGCAAGGTGGAGTTTTTCCAAAACTCACTTCTTTACAAATGAAAGCAGTCATCGGATACGATTTTCATTACAGTCTTCTGTCATATACATTCGGATATGCAAAAGATCTTGGATTAGAACTGAAAATACAGACAGGAAGGGCCTGGCAATGTATGTGCTTATTTCCATTGCAATACATGTCCACTCAGTTCATCTAAACTTCTCCATATCTGGTTACCAAAGTCATGGTTGTATTGCAAAGTATGAGGGACCATTTGTTCTTTTTCTGTATACTGTGTGTCTAATCAACTGGACTATGCACACAGAGAAGAAGATGCACATAGACATATTCGTGTGCATTCTCTGGTACTAAAATCTACAGGACCTGGACAAAGAGTCCTTCTTCAGGCTTAGTCAATCCTCTCAGTGATGGTGAATATCTGATCCTTCTAACTGCCTATGCAAGTGGACTTCTGCCCAGTTGGTCTTCAGGTAGTCTCTCAACTGATCCACAAAGGAAACAGGAACAGTATCTGGTAGCTCGTCTAGTCTTTTTTTTTCTCCCTTATTTACTGATCATCTATGACCCCAAAGGTTTTTCCCCCTGGAAATAATTTTCTAACAATATTTACCTAGACTTTTCATATAGGATTAACTGGAAATGCTAAACAATAAAGAAGGAATGTGCCAAAAATGGTTTGGTTTTATAGAGATTTCACAAGGCATTCACCTCTGACTATTGAAATAGTTTGTAGACACATCACACTGGAGCCTAGATGCCAGTTAGAACTAGCACGCAAAGGCAAATATGTAAGCTTGATAGTAGATTGGCATGGGCCTTAAGGGCTAAGGGACTGGAGTCCAACCATCTTTAAGTCACTTGACTTTTTGGGGTCTTTAATTCCTCACCTGCAAAATGAAGCTGATTCCCTCTGTTCCTTCAAAGGTATGTGTGAGGGCTCAAGGTTTTCTTTAAATCTGAAAGCTCTACTTGGGTGGAGAGGTACTGTGTTCAAGGAAGGAATAGGCGAAGGACAGTCCTTTTCTGCAATATTTTAATGGGAGCAAGCAGTTGAACTGAGTCGACTGGAACTTGTTTTGGCATCCCTCATTTTACAGTGAAGCTCAGAATCCTAAAGTCTTAATATTGGAAGTAAAAAGCGGACCCTATAATCCACAGCACCTCTTTTTCTTGTACAGATTGGGAAATCAACGCAGCAACTTCTTTGGGAGCACATGGACAAAAAGTGGTGACTCTAAAAGTCAGAGTCACTGAATTCCAAGTCAGGACCCAGTTTCATCAGGTTTTAGTTGAAGACAAACACTAGGTGCAGTACAGTCTTGACTCTTCCTTCTGAAAAGCCCTGAACATAAAAATCCACAAGGCAGCCTCCCAGGCTGTTCAATGCCTGCTGGCTTCATAGAGGTTGCAACATCTCCCTGCCAAGGTTTCACCTCGCTAAGTTTCATTTTCTCTTGGTATACTAATGAGATTGGCCTGGAGGACCCTACAACGTTTTCCAGCTGGCACTGTTTGTACATCTGTGAGTGGGTTTCCTCTGTGGTCATCTACCTATTATGCTTTCCCAGACAGAGTGTACACACTTCCTTTCAGAGCCTGCTGATAGGAACCTAGACTAATTCCAGATTCCCAGTGGAGTTTAGGAGCGACTGTAAGGCTCCTCTCTCTAAGTTAAAGCAAACACGAGTGACACCCCTTGTCAACTGTAATTTACAGCAAATCCGGAGTATCAGAGCCCTGCATCTATTAGGATATTGATCACCAATGATCACTCCATCAGTCACTCTCAGAGCCCAAAAGAAAGTAGGACATTTAGAATGGCTTAGATAAAAAACTCAAGTGACAGCACATGCTGGTGAGGATGTAGAGAAAGGGAAAAACTCCTCCATTGCTGGTTGGAGTGCAAACTTGGACAACCACTATTGAAATCAGTCTGGTGTTATCATAGAAAACTGGGAATAGCTCTGCCTCAAGGCCCAGCTGTACCACTCCTGGGCGTATATCCAAAAGATTCCTCACTGATTCACAAGGACATCTCCTCAACTATGTTCATAGAAGTTTTATTTCTAATAGCCAGAAACTGGAAACAATCCAGATGTCCTTCAACTGAAGAATGGATTAAAAAAAAAAAAAAACTGTGGTACATTTACACAATGGAATACTATTCAGCTATCAGAAACAAGGAAATCTTGCAAATTGCAGCCAAATGGATGGAACAAGAAAAGCTCATGCTGAGTGAGCTAACCCAGAACCAGAAAGATGCACATGGCATATACTTACTTATAACTTGATTTTAGCCATATAGCACAGGGTAACTATCCTACAGCCAACAGACCAAAGGAACAGGAACATAGACTTTGTTACTTGTTAGTGGGACACTTTGCCCTAGTGGAGCTGCCATGTAGGCCCCAGTGCAAGAGGAAGCTCTTAGCCCACATATGCCTCATATAGCTGATGAACTGAGGTGGTCTAATATATGGGGGCACCCCACACCGGAGGAGTAGGATAGGTGGGAGAGGGGGTAGAGAGGGTGGAGAGTGAGTGGGGGGGACAGGGAGGGGTGGAGGGAGGGGGGCTGTGATAGATATGTAACTTGAAGTGATAAATAAATGTAAAAATAAAAAAGAAAGTAGAACATGGCTGGAACTGTGAAAGAGAGAGATCAGAAGTTCATTGTCATTGGCCATTGACAAGAGATGTCTCCATAGTTCTTCTCTATCTACTATTTAATTATAATGTGCTAGGTCCAACAAAGAAGAAAGTTAATAGGTAAAGGTGGAAGTGTGCTTAACAAACAGCCCAAACTGGCCATGCATTAGAAGCATCCAAGCGGTCATTTAATAGTAACAGTAAAAAAAAAAAAAAAACTCAGCTATTAGGCAAGAAAAGATCTGAAGAGTTCCCAGTAAGCAGGCCTCCATTTAGAAGGATTCTGAATAAGGGGGAAATCCCTAGTACTAGCCGGTCTGATGGGAGAAAATGTGCTTCAGTACCTGTCATGAAGAAATCAATTCTCTCCATTCTTGGAAATACTTTCTTGCAAATATTTTTGATATTATTTCCCAAATGAAGGAAAACAGTCAAGGCTGCTACCCATAGATTCTGAGGAAACAATCTAATTTGTAATTATTACTTCATTGCAAGTTGGCAACAATGGCTCGAGTTTAGAAAGAAACTGGGAGAAATGCTGTGCACTTCAGAAATGGTTCCCAGATATTTCCCTTCAAGAAGACAGTCAACAAAGCACACGCAAGCAGGCATTCAAAGATAAAGGCAGCTTTCTAGGCAATCGTTCAGCTGCACAGCACGATTAACAGGCAAGACCAGGGCTTTGCACACAACCAGCTTTTTGCTCCCGAAAGAACTGGGAGAGCTGATAAGAACTCTTTCAGTAGGCTATTCTGGTTGACAGCAAGCGCCGATTTTCCTTCAACTTCTATTGCCTGTTCTACATCAAGTTCACTGATTTATTAAGCATGGAATTCCACCACTGCCATCTAGCCCATGCAAAGCAGAAGCTGCCAAATCCTAAGCAGATTGTACTTGCAACTACTTGACCTATGGGTCCAAACAACCCCATCCAGTAAGCCAAGAGCTAATATTGGGACAAATAAGACATATATATATATTTTTTTATCAAGCCTCTCTTCTCTGAGTCAGAAGGGAAACATTCTGTTGGCTGCAGTGTTTGTCAGTGTGCTAGCGAAACTTGGGGAAAATGACCAAAGTCCTGTTTCAGGCTTCTTGCATACATCCTCGGTTGGCTCTGCTCTTGTGAAGATACATCCCTAAATTACTAGAAAGATCTGTCAGGTGTGTCAAACCTTTTTGTTTGTTTTACATTTGTTTGGCTATTTGTTTATTTGTTTGTTGATATGTCTGTCTGTGTGCACACATGCACATGCCATGGCATGGGTGTAGAAAGCACAGGATAACTTGGAGGAGTCAGGTCTCTCCTTCCTCCATATGACTTTGAGGCTTCAACTGAGGTCAGAGACACTTGAAAGCAAGTGCCTTTACCAGCTCAGTCATCGCTCCTCATTCCCTCAATGGTAAACTTTTTCGAAATCGCAACACAGCATTGTTATCTACAAAGTTCATGCTCTAGGCCTAGCAATTTAGTTGTTTTTTAAAAATTGCAAACTTAAATAAAAAATAAAGGAAAAAAAATTGCAAACTTTTCAACATTTTTATATTTACGTATCATAGTTATCCTAGGACACTGGGATGCATGTAGAACACACCCAATCCTTCTAAACGTCACTTTTCTCAGTGCATGCTTTTCGTTGTTGTTTTAAATTTAATTTCGAAGTTCTCACATGACTACTATATTCACATCATTGCCAATTATTTCCTTCCCCATCAATTCCTCCCATGTTCCTTCTACTCTCTCAAATTCACGACTTCTTATTTAATTATTATTATTACATATATATGCATGGATATCCTAGCAAGATTGTTTAATTCAAATGTATTTGGGGTTAGAGGTAACCACTTGTGATTGGATGATTTATCAGGTGTCTTGTCCCTGAAGAAGACTAAGTCTCCCTCTCTCAATAGCCATTAATTGCCTATAGTGCTTCATCTAGAAGTGGAACCTTGTGAGATTCTCTACATCCATATTGGCATATCAACTGACACTGTCATCGCGCAAGCCTAGTTTAGGCAACAATATGGTTGAGGTTTCATGGGTACAGATCCCCTGTCACATATAGAAGACACTATCTTACAGCAAACATCCTGGTCTTCTGATTCTTACAGTCTTTTATAGTCTTTCTGCCCTCTCTTCTGCAATGTTCCCTAAGTCTTAGGTGTAGGTGCTGTGTTGTAGATGTATTAGTTCTTTTTGGGCACACCACAGTCAGCTGTTCTCTGCATTTTGACCAGTTTGAATTTCTACAATGGTCTCTATCTGCTGTAAAAGGACATTTCTTTGATTGGTGATGGGCACTACACTACTCTCTGCATAGAAGAATATGTATTTAGAAGGTAGTTAGAAATTCTACTGGTTTAGGAAACAGGCAGTAGTAGATTCTCCTCTAGGGTGCATGGCCTCTCTAGTCACAAGTAGTTGGCTAGGTTTTCACTACCAGAGATGAATTTCCTCCTACTGAGCAGGCCTTAAATTCAATTAGAGGCTATTGCTTTGCTCTAATGTGTAATTGCCCCTATTGAACCCTTGGCAATATCTTGCCTGGTTGGTGATTTTTGTGGTTCACTGGCTTTACAAATAAGAAAGAACATGTGACATTTGTTTTTCTGGGTTGGAGTAGCTCAATATAATATTTTATAATCTCATCCATTTACCTGAAATTTCCATAATTTCATTTTTTTATAGCTTAATAGAATCAAAATGTTTATATATACCACATTTTCATTATACATTCATCAACTAAGGGCATTAAGATTGTTTCCATTTCCTGGCTATTGTGAATAAAGCTGCAATTAAGATGGCTGAGCAAGTGTCTATGGAGTAGAATGTTGAGTCCTTTGCACATGCACAAAGGAGTGGTATAGGTGGTTCATATGGTAGAATTACTGTTAGCTTTCTGAGAGTTCGCCATACTGATTTCCATAGTGGATGTACCAAGTGCATTCCCATACACAGTAAATGAGAGTTGCCCTTTCCCTGGAACATCACCAGCATTTTTTGTAGGATGTTATGTTGATCTTTGATATCATGACTGGGATAAGAAGAAATATTAAAGTTGCTTGGATTTGCATTCCCCTAATTGCTAGGTATAATGAACATTTCTGAGACAGTTCTTAGACATCTTTCTTTTTCATCTTTTGAGAACTCTGTTCAGATCAATAGCACATTTAAAAAATTTGAGTTATTTGTTTTCTTGATTCTTTGGTTTTTGAATTCTTTATTTATTCTAAAACTTAACTATCTATCAGATGTACATCTGACAAGGAATTTCTCTCACTTTGTTGGATTCCTCTCCAGTCTATTGGTTTCTTTGCTATACAGAGCTTTTTTAATTTTTTTTTTATTTCTTCAAGTTACATCTCAATCACAATCCTTTCCCTATACTCCCCCCTCCAGTCCCACCCTTCCACCTTCTTCCCCCGCAACCCACCCATCCTCTTCCTTTTTTTTAAGTTTAAGGTATATCTTTTCTCCCAACAGCTCCCCCTTTCAGTCCAACAAATTGCTCCTTCTCTTATAATAAATACAATACAAAACAACAGAAATAATTAAGCCACAATTAAGGGAGTTGTATGGCTTAGCATACATTCCCAGTGTCCAGTCCATATGTATTAGGCACCTGACTTTAACATTCTACTATGTAACCATCTCCATGAGTTTAAAGTTCTATATCTAACTCAGCTTTCATCCTAACTTGCATCATAGTTTTAAAAATCTTCTTAGATCCAGAACATCCTCTTGATTCCTAAACAATGCAAAATTTAACTATGAGACTCTAGCTATCTAGTCTTCAACCACCTCAGAGACCGGAGAGGGATAAATATATCTGGTTATACAGGAAGTGCAGGGTCAGCAGCTTTCAAAACTAAGAAATGCCATACCAGTGGCTGCCTGGGCATTTCTCATTTTCTCTCCATACATTACAGCGTCAATCTTCAGCCGTTTGGCCCCGTTTCTCTGACAGACATTGATTGTAAAGCAGGAATTATGAGGACAATTAAAGTCAATAAATTGCTGGCTTTAATTATTTCTATTCAGAAAGTCCTTTCCTACAGTACTATGTAGAGTACTGCCTGTATTTTCCTCTAACAGTTTCAGATTTTAAATTGAAGTATTTAAGATAGGGGTTGAATTTCATCCTTCTACATGTGGACATCCAGTTGTCCTAGCACCATTCGTTGAAGATGCTGTCTTTTCTGCCGTGTGTATTTTTGACCTCTTTGTCAAATATAAGAAGGTTGTTTAACTTTTCTATTTTGTTCCATTGGTCTGTGTGTCTGTTTTTTGCCAGTATCATGCTGTTTTTATTAATATAGCTTGAAACCTTGTATAGTATTTCCTCCAGCATTGCTCCTTTGCTCAGGATTGCTTTGGCTATCTAGAGTCTTGTAGGGGTTAGATAAATTAGATTTAGAAAATATATAGGAGTTTCTGATACTGTCTCTTAATTCGGGGCCTGAAGAGCATTATCAGCATGAAGTCAGGAAAAACAGGAAAGATTTAATAGCCCGAAAAACAAGGTTGAAGTCAGGAAAAACAGGAAAGACTCAATAGACTGAAAAACAAGGTTGAAGTCAGGAAAACAGGAAAGAATGGACTTGAAGAAACAAAGTATCTGGCCTGACATTGTTTTCAGCTGCTAAGTGGGCGGAGCCCAAATTAAGCTGAAACAGAGTTCCTCCTATTTAAGGACATGCATGGAGCCCCAAAAGAGAAGAGGCCCCTGATGCTAGAGAGCTCCAAGAGTCCTGCTGAAAAAAGGGCTGGCCATTGATGGCCAGCTCTCTCCCTGAAGCAGAAAGAAGCCAGTGAGCAAAAGCCTGAGCAAACACCAAAAGGCCAAGGACTAAACCCTGTGGCTCAGCTTTTGCCTAGAGGGGTTTGATCTGTTCAAACAGTGGCCTAAAAGGAAACTGTGCCTGGCTTTAAGGACTGAGGCAGAGCAGCTGAGTTCCTGATTCAAAAGAAGTAAGTTGGCCTGCAGACGGCTGGGGTCTCCCACAGAGAAGAAAGCATGAAGCCTTATTTAAGGTGAGACTGCAATAACCAACTTACTCTGACGAACCTGCATCTGAGAGATCCAGAAAAAGGACTGCTATAAGCCCTTACTTTATTTCCAAGCTACTTTTCTTCCTACTACACTCAGGCAGATTGGTCCAGGACCTAGGTATAAGACTTGCTATTTATTTCTGTTACATTCCCTATGACAATTCCAAGCTCATGAAGATCTCTTTCTATGTTAATTTCATGCTACAGGGAATTGCTTGCCTTTTGGCTCTAAGTCAGGGGCAAGTCTGGTAAGACTGATTTCTAAATCCTCATTTGGATCATTGAGAAAAAGAGAAGCAGGCCACAAGGGATCCCTAGGAACTGCCTCTAGATGTCTTTCTCTGAGGGAGGGTATTAATCCATTATCCATGGCCTCTGGACTGAATCTTTTAATTGGTTACACAATCCCATAACTGAGCTGTAAATGAGGATTTCACAACAGATGCTGCCAAGTGCTTTGCTGGGGTCCAGAAACACTTGCCTGCTTTGCTCTGATCTACCTGGCTGCCTGTGAGATTAGTCACAATGAAGGATGATGCTATTTTACCACAGCCCCGAGACTCTGCCCCCTTGCATTTTTAGTTCCACTTTTGACTAGAAGCCTTTGTAAGACCTCACTCACCATTCCTTTAAATGTACATTTTAGGGTCTAGAATTTTTTTCTGTAACCCACATCAAGAAAACTATAGGTACATAAGATATCCTGTACAAAGAATCTCCCTCCTGGAAATTTACAAGTCCTTGCCCATCTGGTGGTTTAGATGACTCTTTGTAATTCTGCATGATTCCGTAATGCTCTGGGCTAAGATTCAGGATCTTGTTAGGAAACACTCACTTTCCTTTAATGTGCTGGCCTGTCATTCATTGTGGCCAGGCAGCCTTCTCAAAATGGTATTATCCATCCCAGACTTCTGTCACTTGCAAGTAGAAGATCATTTCAAAGTACTAATTGTACAATGCTCTCACCACAGAAGACAGAAACTCAAGAAATATTGTGTGAGGGAAGGCAATTGAGGCAACTGAGTTATCACTGATCAAGACAACATACTGGATTATTTCTCACTATCTTTGAACAGACAGAAGAGCTGATGTGATCCTCCATAGTAATTACAAGTGTAGGAACAAGCAACTGAACACGTCTAGCTCTTCAAAGTCAGCTTTTTGATGTCTCAGATGACTGAGGGGGTTGCTGTTACTGGAATAAAACTTACAGTATTCAAAAAACCCTTACAATATTCACCTTGGCTAAATAAGCAAACACATAGGGTATTTGAGAAAATGAGAATAAGTGTGACACGAAGGGAAGAGAATAAAACGATGGCTGTGGAATCAAATGATGGCACAAAGTTGCCATCTTAAGTTCATCATGTGGAGTTCTCTGGGTTGAACTTGAGATGCAAACACAATATTCAGTTTGGCTAGTAAAAGAACTGGGCAGCAAACACCAATGGTGTGGGGCTGGCAGGAGCCAGCCAAGAAAACGAGTCAATCTTGAGTAACTGACATGAGGGGATACTAGGAATGTTAATGTTACTAAGGTGACTATTGGGAAAAGTATCACATGTTACTCTGAAGTCAATAATGGGATTGTGGAGAGGAATGAAATTGTTCCTTTTGGGACTGGGGAGATGGCAGAAGGTAAAATTCCTGCCCTGAAACATGACTTGAGTTTGGATTCTCAGAGCCAATGTAAATACCAGGCATGATGGCATCTGCCTGCAATCCTAGAGCTGGAGAGGCAGACACAAGAGTATTATGGGGTCAGATGTGGTGGCACATGCCTGTAATTCTGGCACTTGGGAGGCAGAAGCAGGTACATTTCTGTGAGTGTGAAGAGCATGGTCTACTCAGTGAGTTCTAGGACAGCCAAGGGTACATAGTGACATCATTTCTTACAAAAAGGACAATCTGGAACATAGTGGCCAGTCGGTGTAGCTGAATTGGTGAGTTCCATGTTAAGTGAGAGACTCTGCCTGAAAAATTAAGATGGAAATAGAAGACACTCCTCCAACTTTTGGTCCCTGGGTACATACATGCACCTGATATATAGATGAACATAATATGTGAGAATGTGTATACACCACACATTAAAAAATTGTAATATAATAAAAATGAATTATTCCTCCTCATACTCTGTCGTGGTGCTGTGTCATAAATTACAAAGCCTCTACAGTATCGTTTGTAGCTAAGAGTACAGCATAGAACCCCATTGTTGTCAATTTTCTGACACATGAACCTTTTTCCTAATGAGTGTTTGCTATGTCTTCTATGAAAATAGGTGCAACCACACTAATGCTATTTGAGTTTGAGAATATTTCATTTGACACTTTAAAGTCCATGATTTTTAATATGACTCAAGTTCATATGGTTTTAGATACTAAATTTTATTCCTAAATTTGATGAAAAATAATGATTTGCAATGTCAACAAGTCAGTTACACAATGTTTCAATTCATTGTCAGAGTGCCTGGTTTTTCTGTCAGTTTCTGACATTAGAATTTTCAATGTTTAAGGATTAGTTTGCTGGGACACAGAAAGGAAAAAGAAACATAGAACAGAGAAATGTCTTTGGATGCAAAGGTACTTGCCTGTCAAGTGGGTTTGTAGGGCATTATTGATGTTGGAGCAGTATGCTCTGTGATGGCAGCACCCTAGATGTATAACAGACTGCCTCTAAGCAGTCCCCTTCTAATATCCTTTCTACTCATCAGTAGCTATGTTAGAGCTACTCCACATAAATTGAAGGCCAAATCCAAAATGAGACTCTGTGTATGCCAAAGGCAGAATTGGTCTTGCAGAAGTTAGAGTTCTCCAAAGCACACCCAGGCAGTGATGCAAAACCTCAGTATGAAAGGAAAAAGTTTCATCATTCTGCAAACCTGCTGTCCCAGCTCAGGAAACAGAGGCAGGCTGCAGATTTTCTGAGCTAACGATGCTGGAAGGAGCAAAGGTTGGCTTCTCAGAGACTCATGATTTTTTTTTTTTTTTGGTTTTTTTTCGAGACAGGGTTTCTCTGTGTAACAGCTCTGGCTGTCCTGGTCTCACTTTTGTAGACCAGGCTGGCCTTGAACTCACAGAGATCCGCCTGCCTCTGCCTCCCAAGTGCTGGGATTAAAGGCGTGCGCCACCACCGCCTGGCTTCATGATTTTTTTTTAAACAAATGGAACTGGAGTCATATCCCAAAGACTGAAGAGGGGGAGCAGAGTCAGGGAACTCTATATGGTACACATGGCTACTTACTTCCTTCTAGAGCAGTGGTTCTCAACCTTCTTAATGCTGTGACCCTTTAACACAGTTCCTCATTTTGTGGTGACCCCAACCATAAAATTATTTTCATTGTTACTTCATAACTGTAATTTTGCTAATGTTATGAATCATAATGTGAATATCTGATATGCTGGATATCTGATATGTGATCCACAAAGGGGGTCACGGCCCCAGAGGTTGAGAACCACTGTCTAGGTTAAAGGTATGCATGCTTAGTAGGAGGCACCCTGTCCTGTCTATTGGGTATTCCTTGAACTTGAGATCTGATCCTACAGGAGTAACTCTGGATTATATCATCCTAAGAAATATTATAACCATTCTGGCATGTACTCTAGCATCCATTTGTCTGAATTTTAATATTACCTAAGCTATCATTAGATGAGAGTACTTGAAAGGAGTTACTCAATCACTCTCTGTGTACTTTTTTTTTATATCTGTGAAATAGAGATGCTATCGAGAGTGTCTGTTTGATCAATCTGTGGTGAAAATAAAAGCATGAAAGTATGATAACTGGAAAGTGCTTTGCATCTTTGCATAGTTGCTGACACACTGTAAGACTCTGGGGTCATCTCTTTGTAGGTCTTCATCCTACTAGGGAACTAAGGCTCTATGTACACCGCTGCTAGGTGAGTGGAATACCATGTGTCATGGTATACAAAGTGAAAGAGATTTTCCCTTGTCTGATCTTTCCCCACATCTCATGTTAGATGCCAACTTCTTATAAGCGGGCCTAGCCTATGGCAAGTGCACTGACAAGTGAATGAATGTATAAGAAATTTCTGCTTGTGCACGATGGTTTTGGAAGAAGTACCAGCATACAAAACTAATTCCTGTGCAAATGCAATTGGGCACAAGACAGAAGAGACTTTAACTGTCATCAGATATATCACTGATTTAAGATCTATCCTGGGAGTCAAGAGGTTGGCTTTGCTAAGCCTTGCTACTTCCATGATGTAGGGGTGAGCATAATTTTTGAACTAGGTTTTGTCCTCTTCTGGACTGCAACATCCTCTCCAGATGGCAAGCAATGCAATGCAGGACTTCAGGCTGTGCAGGGATTTCGTTTCCTACCAGGGCCCAGAATATGTATGATGCAAATGAACACATCCAATCCAAGGCTTACTCTTTTCTACTATCAAGTTGAAGGTCAGTCTCAATTTCTTACAGCCATATGTGAACACCATTTCTATATCAATTATAGGAGCCATTTTCTATGTCTTACTTTATAAAATGTTCATTACCCATTTTCTTAAACTTGAAGCTCACATTTAAAAAAGGTATTTTGGAAAATAATTACATATTGATAGAAGTAGTCCAAAATTACTGTGGACTTCAATACATACAAATGGATACTGTTTGGCTTACATCTGAGAGCCACAGGCACCTTGGCTGTCAATTACATTTGAATGGAACTGGACAAGCTTTATTGCAAAGGGGATAACCATTTGTGATGGCACATGCCTTTAATCTCAGATCTTGGGGACAGAAACAAGCAGATCTCTATGAATTTGAAGATAGTCTATTCTATACAATGAGTTCCAGGCAAAGGGAGGTCTTGGGGGGAGAGAGATGGAGACACAGAGAGAGACAGACAGAGACAGAGAGAGACACAAGGACACATAGACAGAGAGACAGAGAGAGAGAGAGAGAGAGAGAGAGAGAGAGAGGAAGAAGGAAAGAGGAGGAAGAAGAAGAGGAGGAGGGGGAAAGAAGAGGAGAGATTATTTTTTAAAGAGAAAGGGTAATAGCCATACCACTTCTGGGTATACATCCAAATGATTCCTCATCAAATAACAAGGAAGTTTCCTCATCTATGTTCATAGCAGCCTTATTTGTAATAACTAGAAACTGGAGACAACCCAGATGTTCCTCAACCGAGGAAAGGATTAAAAAACTGTGGTATATCTACACAATGGAATACTACTCAGCCATCAGAAACAATGAAATCATGCAATTTGCAGCCAAATGGATGGAACTAGAGAAGCTCATCCTGAGTGAGCTAACCCTGACTCAGAAAGATGCACATGGCATCTATTCACTTATAATCGGATTTTAGCCATATAGTACAGGACAACTATACTACAACCAATGCACCAAAGGGAACACGAACATAGACTTTGTTTCCTGGCAATGAGACACTTTTCCCTAGTGGTGCTGCCTTGTAGGCCCCCAGTGTATGAGGAGGCTCTTGGCCCTCATATGAGTGCTGAACTAGGCCAGGGGACTGATATGTAGGGACACTCCACTCTAGAGGAGTGGGATGGAAGGGTTAGGGGGTAGAGGGTGGGGGGGGGG
>CAJQZJ010000072.1:2107632-2130970 GCA_907164525.1 Lophiomys imhausi
GGGAGGGGTGGAAAGAGGACACTGTGATGGAGATGTAACCTGAAGTAATAAATAAATATAAAAAAAAAAGAAAAAAGAAAAAGGGCAAGCTTGTGTTGCAGAATATTTGATCACATTGTGAACCCCTAGGCTGTGAACTGAAAAATCTGTTTCTATTGTGGGGTGACTCACCCTTTAATCCTAGAGCTTTCTGTTTACTGTAAATAAATGATTATGGTGTGGCTCACCTCTAAGCACACATCTTTAATCCAAGAATTTTCAATTTATTGTAAATAAGTACTTATGATGTGGCTCAGCTCTAAGCACACACCTTTCATCCAAGAGCTTTCTGTCCACAGGATTAAATAAAGTTAACCCTAGGTCAAGAGGTGGAGCAAGAAACCAGCTGACAGGGATTAAACAGAAAGGAGGGTCTTTGAGCTGAGGGTATTTAAGATAGTGCAGAGAAGGAGCTGAGAGTTCTTCCTTTGGGTTTTCTTCTTCAGAGTTCTTTATCTTTTGAGTTCTCCTTCAGAGTTTTTCTTCCTTCAGAGTTCTTCTCCCTTTGAGTTCTTCCTTCAGAGTTCTTCTTCCTTTTAGTTTTTCTCTTCTAGAAGGTTTTCTCCTTCAAAGTTCTTCTGGACTTTTCAGCTTAGGGCTTTTGGCTGGGACATTGTTGGAATAGGAACGTCAGCTGGGTTCGTTCTCTGTCTCTCCAAGCTAGCAAGTTTTCAACCCATCATCTGTTTCCTGAGTCTTCACTGGTAAAAATCAAATGACTGGGATATTTTAGTTTTTATTAGAGCAACAAACTTAGACCAAATAAGTGGTTGGATGTTAATTTTACCACCTTTGCTTCCAAGAAGCCAGATTTCTTGATGGTGGTACTTGTCCCATTCCTGTTTCCTTATTGCTTTTGGATAATCATGACATTAATGTCTCAGTACAACCCAAGCTTTCATATATCTCTTCAAAGCCTTTTTTTAAATCAGTCATGATGTATAGAATAGTGTCAAGCTCTGCAATGTGAGATCAGATCTGATTAGCCCCGTGTGCCCACAATTCATAAGCTTAGAAAGAGTGAGTCCTCACTTCTCTCAAGTCAGGCCAATTGAGACAGGCCAATCTATGTCTACTTGCTGCAGCCAGCCAGAGTCTCAGTCCAAATGAATGGCATATTTAAAACGTGAGCACAAGCTCATGCATGGAGAATGATAGTGCTGCCTCCCTGGCAAGGAAAGGCTAAGATGCTCTGCAGCATCACATACTACATAAAAACCAACACCATTCAAGAGAATGGAATCACAGGCAGGGAAAACATTAGATCAGTAGTTCAGCAGCTACTTAAAATCTCCATGGAGTACCCAAATGCCATAAGAAGTATAGTGGCACACTTTCCCCATTGGAGCACCCCTACAACTGTCCCACACAATAAATTGTCCCAACTTATCCAAGACTAGGCATCCTGTGTTAGACTCTAGTTCCTCACAAGCTATCTTGCTTGCAGTTACATATGCTTATACATAACAGAGAAAGGAAAGACAGTTGATAGTGGGAAAACAGCAGATCAAAGTGGCTGGAGACTGGCAAGATAGCCTAGATGCACTTGAAAATAGCTCATGCAATCCAATGCCAGTGGTCGCGCAAACCACAGACCTAGGACTTACTCCCCCACACTGGCCTTTCAATTCCAGCTACTCAGTGCTTTCATTTGCAGACATAAACATCCACTTAGGAGTTCTGAAAACACCACCTAAGCCAACATTCAGATTCAAGCAATGCTAATAGGGCTGCATAATCAGTAAACTCACTTTCCTCTCCTGTGTCCTTGCAGGATTCTCCAGAAATAATGCACTAGAGTCTTGTAGATAAAAGCTGATATGGAAGGAAGTTACATAGAAGTAGTGGATTCTGAGTAAAAAAAATATGACTCACTCTTCAGATAAGAGAGCAGAATTATTCTTTTTTCCTTATCTGAGAAGAGATCCTTTTGTAGAACTGGTGAAATGGAAGTAATAATGAAGAACAGAGAACATTAATCAAGAAAAACTTGCTCTTTTTTTGTTCTGAATCTTTGTAGATGGAAAAACCAATAGAGAACAAATAGAATGAACTTTGACTACAAGAAACACTTATTTTTTCTCTTAAAAACCATCTGCTTTTTTGCATCTTCCCGAGATACAAGATACAGTATACTTTGCCTCAGCAATATTTTGGTAAGAACAGTGTATTCCTACAGCCTGCTCCTGGCCATTCTCTCCTAGTTATGTGCTGCTAAATGTTTAATGAAGGACTCAATCAGGAGGGGAAAAGATGATAGAAATTATTTTTGCAGCACTTAATGATTTCTGTTTTGTAAATATTCTTACTGTGATTCAGTTCTACTCACTAACACAATGTCAGATTGCAACCCCCTTGAATATGTAGCAATGGATTTTCAGGAACCAGTAACAGCCAGTTGGAGTGGATCACTGTTTCTCCCTAGTCTATGTGCTCCCTATGGCTTCCACTCTGGGGTCATAGAGATTGTGAGGAGATAAATCAGCAAAGAATAAGGCAGTTATAAGAGTCAGCACACATATGCTGCCCTCTGGGTTTACAAACTCTTCATTGCATTACAGTATTGCCATTAAACTTTTAAATTGCTTATAGAGCGACAGGATGTTTTATAAGTATTATTTTATTTAATCTCTATGCCACAGCTAGGAGTTGGGCATTGTCATGGTTTTACAGAGGAAAACAACTGATATTGAAAGTGGTTGCTGATTATTCCCAATGATGTAGCTCATAAGTTGGGGAGATAACACCAGAACCCAAAAACTACCTTGGTTGAACTTTGCTAGTGATGCTTTGCTCATTACTAAAGTTCAATGTACCAATGGGACAGTATCAAAATAAGTCATAGAGGGAATGGTTTGTCTTAGCTGAGGAATTAGGGAGGAAAAATGTCAATTAATCAAATGGGTTTCAATATTGTCTTAGCCAGCACTTTTATCCGTCATTCCATGGATAAAATTCAAGGACCCCCATTT
This sequence comes from Lophiomys imhausi, assembly GCA_907164525.1. NCBI lineage: Eukaryota > Metazoa > Chordata > Mammalia > Rodentia > Muridae > Lophiomys > Lophiomys imhausi. The sequence goes on from CAJQZJ010000072.1 coordinate 2,110,644, forward strand.
GCTTAAATGGGTAAAATTACATTTTTATTTTTACTAACCTCTAACTGAAATATACCATTTCTTCAATTATGAACATTGGCAGTAAATTACAGAAATATTTATGGAACCTGTGACTTTGTCACCAAGAGAAATCACAGATATTTTTATTTTGCCTTACACTCATAGCAGGAGTCTCTAAATATCATTACCTTGAAATTACAGTAATTATTATGCCTACTGCTAGATTGTATTTAATGTGCTAAGAATCACACAAGTTAATATACTGCAGATTTGTTTTGCTAATATGTTTATGGGTCTTTTGATCTAATTGGTATTCCTTGTTATCTCATTGTTTCATTTTATGCATTTAGAAATGTGTTTTTCTGAGAAGATGCCTCTAAGTTTCACAAGAAACCCAATGGCATTCATGGAACTACAGGGTAAGACTCCTGTCACCTGAGAGAAATTTCTGCATCAGCCACCACTGATCCTTTTCCCTTTTGGAAGGCCTGAGGACCTTGCCAATGCTACAAAGACCTTAGAATCGACAGCTTCCCTGATTTCTCTAGGTATAATGAACCTTTAATATCCAATTACAGAAGATCTACTGAGAGCTGTATGTCTGGTTTTCAGAAGGCTATCATGCTTGTTTATTTAGGATGGTTAGGCCCTTTTGGAGAAAGGACGTGCCTATGGCTTATAATCACTGATGAACACTCCAACGTTTTCCCCAGTGAGACAGTTTGGGATCCATGAGTCACTCCTTCCTGTGAAACGGCTGAGAAGGAACATTCAGTGATGGAAATGAAGTAGAAGGGGAAAGGGAGGGAGGGGTAAGGGAGATGCTGAGTCACACCACAACAACTCTTGTAGGGCATCCTAGGAGACTTGGTCAATGGAAAGGGGGACAATATTCTGGTCTGTTGGCACTGAATCATGCCAGAATGGCTGTTCTCTTCAGCCTGGTCTACCTTGGTGAAGCACTAGGTTTTCATCTGAGGCAAAGATGAAAGGACCCAAACTTGATGAATGCTTGCCACAGAGAAACTCTATTTTGATGGAAAAATACTGAGTGAGTAGATCTTCTAGGGTCCATGGGATCCATCGTTTCCTGGCATGAATATCAAGAAGTCATGAGTTCATGGATACCTCATTTGTCAGAGGTTGGGGAAATGAAACTACAGATTGAGCTGATCATTCTTGCCTCAGACTGGAGATTCCTTAATATGATCGAGCCTAGGGCAGTATACCTTCCTTTCCTAAATATAACTTTGGATTTTTATCTTGCTGGCGAAGAATTCCTTTTTCTCCTACCATTTCTGGCATTCTGTGCCATTGTAGTAGGGAACAAGACCTTTGCCCTTTCTGTGCCTAAGTGTCCTCTTCTGTAAAATGGTTACAATAAAAATAAAGTCTACTAACCAAGCACTAGGGATACTGTAAGGTACAGGGCATTGACAATGAAGAGGGCGACCTTACTTACAAGGGTCAGTTGCTCATTGGCCCTGCTCTTCCCAGCAGGATTCCAGAGGCTCCCATCACATATACTTGGCAAGAAAGGGTAGGCTTGATAAATAGCCAACACCATTTTCTTATCCCACCTTTCCCATCCTATTGCTTTACATTCAAGGACAGCGACAGAGGACAGTAGCAATGGGTACTCAGGAGCAGAGAGGCTGAGAACAGCTATGGAAGGGTGAGTTTGTTGATGTGGGTCTCATGTTCATAGTGATCTTCCTTAACATTTTCTTGATCAGGGCAGGAAAGTTTCTGTTAAATGATGTTGGTATAAGTTCTGGGATACAGATATGGAAAGTTTGATGTCTGCCCAGTAGTCTTTTTGCAACTCAAAGGCAAGGGTGAAGCCCTGAATCTGATGTCAGGTTGTCACCCTGGAGGTACCTCAGATGTCAACTAGTTTTAATCTCATTATGGATTTGGAGGGTAATTAAAGTCCTGGAGAGCCTCAGAGTAATTCTTAACCTAGGGCTTCTTCGGGCGGGGGGGGGGGGGCGGAAGTGAAGAATTCTCTGGCAAGGTATGGTGCCTTTTCACTTCTCTACAACTCAGCCTTTTAAGGGATGATAAGAAAGGCTGTAGAATTCAGAGAGTGTTCTAAGGATAAAAATAGATATCTTCAAAACTGTCCTCTCCTGACTTATTCCAGATCAAAGTCAAGTATATCCTGTTCCATTTGCAATGGCTTTCCAGATTTGGGCAATAATATGACCTGTAATTGAACTCTAAATTCTAGAAGATGGCACACAGAACTAACTGCCTATTCATCTCCCAGGCTCTTCCAATCTTCCAGTTAATAGCACGGTTTCTAGGCACTTGGATGTCTCTTCCTTCTTTCAATCATTCACAGCTCTCATGCCTCCTTTACAAGCAACAATCTGACTGCATTTGAGGTTCCCTTTTTTTCCCAGTGCATCTTATTTTCCACATCAGCTGAGCCTTTTCAAATCTCCTCTGCTTAGATTGCATTTAAGAATATAAGCCCAAGAACCAGGTCCTAAGTTATTTCTGGACCTACCCCAATGTCTGTAGACTATATGTGAAAATCCATGATTCTCGGCCAATTCCCTAGAAAGGCATAGATTGTTAAAAATAAATAAATTAAAATCACACACCAATTTTGGAATAAAATGCACACTTATTTTGAAAAGCAACTTGGGAATTTCTCAACAAGTTAAACATATATCTTATGATCCAAACATTTCATTACTGATTGTTTATCTAAAAGAGTTTAAGAGAAATGATTGTAACACCCATGTTGATGGTAATTGCATTTTATAATTGGAAGGAATCTGGAGACAATTCAAATACCTGTCAAAGGATGAATGGATAAGCAAACTGTAGTAGAATCCATACAACAGAATACTACTCAGCAATAGAAAGGATTTAGTAGCTGATATACATTCAACAACATTTTTGGATCTTTGTCATCACAACAAATGAAGGAAGCCTGACACACCATCCCTATTTTACTGTTGCATATATAGAACCCTAGAAAATACAAATTACAGCTCAGTGGTTGCCTGGAAATGATGGACATGGACCAGAAGGAGAAACTACAAAGAACCACAAGAAAACTTTTGTAGCTTTGTGGCTAAGGGATATATTCCTTATCTTGGCAATAGTGATCATGTATAAGTCTCAAACTCAATCAATTTACTTTAAATATTTGCAGTTTACTACACTTTAATTATAACTCATTGAAGCTGTAAAATAAGCAGTTCAGTTGAAATACAGCTTAAAGAATGGGGTAAAAATCTCTGCTAGCTATACATTTGATAAATGATTAATATCTAGAATGTATAAAAACTTAAAAACCCAAAGAAATTAAACAATGATCCATAAGTGGTCTAAGAAAATAAACAGAAAGGTGTCAAAAGATAACATACAAACAGCCAGTAAACACTTGAAAAAATGTTCCATATCCTTAACCATTAGGGGAATGCAAGAATAAGAAGTATATTGAGACAATCTCATTGTAATAAAAACATCAAGAAAACAAACAAGTGCTGGTGGGATGAAGTCATGGAAATCAGTATGAAAGTCTGTTAAATATTAAAAACAGAACTCCCAATGATCAAGCTACACCACTACTGGGTGTATATCCAAAGGGTTACAAGTCAGCATAGTAGACACCTTGTTTATTGGAGCACTATTTACAATAGCCAAGTGACAAAATTAGCCCAGGTGTTTGTCAGCAGATGAATGGATAAAGTTAACTGTGGTGCAATTTGAGCCATAAACAGGTCCGGTGCCTTCTAGAGGCTTTAAGACCTTCAAGGTTCCATGGGTGTCCTGGATTCTGGTGGTTTCCAGCAATACTTGATGTTCCTTACTAAATGGATAACTTCAATCTGTGATTCTGTATGCACATGGTCTTCTTCCCTATGTCTCAGTGTCTGTATCCAATTTCCTCTTCCCATGAAGATATTAGTCACATTAGATTAGAGATCATGTTATTGACCTCATTGTACCAGGATTCCATATGCATAGCCCTCATTTCCCACTAAATTATCACTCACAGGTTCTAGGTATTAGGATTGACATTTATCTTTTATGAAACACAACCCAATATATATCAGCATTTGAGTCTCTGTGTTAGACATCTCCCTCAGTTGTGGATAACAGTAATAAAGTCACAGATTTTTAGGTCACTCTGTGATTTATTAAAGTCACTCTGTCCTATTGAAATATCAGTAGACCCATTTTTGGAGAAATAACCATATGTTGATTGTGTCTCTCAAACGTCTCTTGCATCTGTCTACATCCACTGTCCTGGCTCTTATTCCTCCATGTTCTCCTGGATTTCTGACATTGCCTCCTCTCAGAAGACCTTCCTTGTCCTACAGTCTGAAAAACCTTTCCAAAAACACTGGTATCACTTGACCGTTTCCAGGGAAAGTTCCACCTTCAGAGTCCTCTACATGTGCCATAGTCCTTCTGTCACTGTCCAGCCCTTCCTTTATCTCCCCTTCTATACTCTCGCTGCTGTCAGACTGACTACTTCAGAGCCTAAGCAAAGGCATAGTTGCTTGACAGTGGTACCCTATTTTCCTCATTGCCAGGTTACATCTGCCCATGAATATCATCTCCTTTCCTTAAAGTTGATATTGCAGAATTTGGAAACTTTCTTCTATCTATTCAACCCCAGATGAATTTATTTAGGGTTAGGCACTCGTTTGTAGGTTGGTGAGCAAGTAGGACCCATGACAAATAGCAAGTGGTACTAGACCCTGTTGATAAAGTAGGAAGTAACTATGAGTTCCTACAGTGTAGAAGGCATGCCTCACCAGTAATTCACGTTACGATTAGCACTGTCTGATACAGGAACAAAACATTGAAAAATAGTTCAACAATCAGTTGTTAGTACTACGAAGATCAGAAGCTTTCCAGAAATTACAAATGAGTAGAAACCTAACAAGTGAGTGAGATTCTGACAGTAGAGGACAGAATCAGAGATTCAAATATGGGTCAAAATGAACTATCTAATGGAGACCTAGGCCCCCTCCCCCACATATGCAGTTGATTGGCAGCTCAGACTTCAAGTGAAGATCCTAACAAGTAGAGAGGGGACTGCCTTTTGACAAGGTCTCTGTTGCCAGTTTGAGGATCACTTCCCCCTAGTGGAGTTGCAATGTCTGTCCTCAGTGGAAGTTGTTCTTAGGCTTTATCTGACTTGATGACCTGGAGTGGGTTGGTATGGGAAGGTGCAGCTCACCTTTTCTGAGGAGAAGGGGAGGGAGGGGAAGGGAGAAGAGGGTAGGAGGATGGGACTAAGAGGAGAGGAGGGGAGGGGCCATGGTCGGACTGCAAAATAAATTAATAAAAAAATAGAAAAGAAAAAAAAGAACTATCTAATCAGGATTATTATTATTATTATTATTTTTTTTTACAAATAATTATACTGAAAGTCTACATACAGTAACCTCAGAAAACAAAACTGTTATTTAGCAGTGCATGGGGGAAATTTATTATTATGTAGTTAGTTTTATATTGATAACACTTGCTCACATATTTTTTATTAGGATGTGCCCTCTATTAGTCTAGAAGTCCCCATGGCAGCATATGTGTATCACTGCTCTTCAATGATGTTAAGTGCTCAGGAACATCCATTATTGAAGCCACACTGAAAATGCACTGGTGTGATTATTATTATTACTCAGTATCCAGTCAAACAATTACCATTGTTCCTGGTCCTTTTTTTTCCTGAACTAATGAAATAGCAGAGAACGACTTGCCCCAAGTAGTGTTCTTGTGGGAATTTAGAAAGCTACTGTATTCTCCAACTCTCCATCCCCATCCTTTCTTCTTCTTTCTTCCTTTCTCTTTTGTTTTCTAAGAGTTGGTGGGGATGAGGTGGAGATAGGGTGAGGAGGTGAAGGGAAGGATGTAGGAGGAGGAGTGTGAGCATTGGCTTGGAAGGAGAGGAAGGAGGGGGGATTTGATCAGGCTGTAATTGAATAAAAGTATTTTTTTAAGAAAAAGAAAATGCTCTGGATGTTAGGGAGATGTGGTCTTCTGTCTTTGTGTGTTGGAACCTGCCAGAGCCACTGACAGGGCCATGCCATGTAAGAATCCCACCAGAAGGCAAAAAACTCTTTTATACTGGAGCATCAGATCACACTGAAGGCAAGAAATATGGGACCTTTCTAAGCTAGTGACCTTAGAAAGGAAGAGTTGCTTTGCTTGTTATCCTAGTGATGATTACAGATAAAATGGGCTGCCTCTTTTTTTATTTTTTTATTATATATATATATTATAATTTATTTTTTATTTCTTCAAGTTACATCTCAATCACAATCCCCTCCCTACTCCCCCCTCCTGTCCCACCCTTCCACCCTCTTCCCCCTCAACCCTCCCATCCTCTACTCTTTTTTTTTTTTTAGTTTAAGGTATATCTTTTCCCCCCAACTGCTCCCCTTTTCAGTCCAACAAATGGTTCTTTCTCTTATAACAACAAATACACTACAAAACAACAGAAATAAATAGGCCACAATTATGAGAGTTATATGGCTTAGCATACATTCCCAATGTCCAGTCCATATGTATTTGGCACCTGACTTTAACATTCTACTATCTAACCATCTCCATGAGTTTAAAGTTCTATATCTAACTCAGATTTCATACTAACTTGCATCACAATTTTAAAAACATCTTCTTAGATCCAGAACACCCTCTTGATTCCTAAACAACTCAAAATTTAACTATGAGACTCTAGCTATAACTCTCATAATTGTGGCCTATTTATTTCTGTTGTTTTGTATTGTATTTATTTTTGTAAGAGAAAGAACCATTTGTTGGACTGAAAGGGGGAGCTGTTGGGGGGAAAAAGATATACCTTAAACTAAAAAAAAAGGGTAGAGGATGGGAGGGTTGACTGGGAGGAGGGTGGAAGGGTGGGACAGGAGGGCGGAGTAGGGAGGGGATTGTGATTGAGATGTAACTTGAAGAAATAAAAAATAAATTATAAAAATATATATATATATAATAAAAAAAGAGGCAGCCCATTTTATCTGTAGCCATCACTAGGATAGCAAACAAAGCAACTCTTCCTTTCTAAGGTCACTAGCTTAGGTTGTGGTGGTGCATGCCGGTAGGATTTGCTGAAGGAGGCAGAGGCAGGAGGATCACGAGTTTGAGGCCAGCCTGGGCTGCCTCTTAAGAGGGAACTTTCTGTCTCTGTAAATTCCTTAATGAAGACACTGAATGGAGAAAGTGAGCATCAGAAGTGATATTAGCTTTACCTGAGTTGATGATAACACAGATATTCCATGTCCACAGCTTCTAGACACTAGAGAATTGTTAGGATGGAGTAACTAACTGAGTGGAAAGTAGAGAAAAGAGTCAGAAATAATCTTGTAGCAACTGTTGAATGTTGCTATTAGAACAAAGATTGGGGTTGTCAGAGAAGAAATTAAGAGGTGAAAGTGACACATCTATGTGGGTGAGCAAGTGGAATGAGCAAGCAAATTTGGCCTCAATTTTCAAAGGATAAGGTGGAAATCCATATTTTGGAATGGCTTGTTTAGTTCAAATGTCCAAACACCCATGGGGAGAACATACACAATAGGCAAGAAAATCCCATTTACTAAAGCAAGAAGTTAAATAATATCTTTTTAATATGACAAGTAACATATAAAAGTTCTATGAAACTTTAAATCTCCTGGAAAATTTAGAACTAAATATGAACAAGTGAAAAATAAGAACCAGCACCATAGATATATCAGTTGTCACTAACATAACTTAAAAGTATTCTCAAGTTACAATGAAAAATTCCAACAAAGTTTCATTAACATATTGTTTGTAAAAGGTAATGGGTTTGAACAGGTGGCTGTCATATATGCATTCAACATACCTTGGTCATATTCATCCTCTCAAATATCATCTTTATGATCTTCCATTTTCTTATCTGATTCCTATTATGTCATAACCTCCTTGTACTTTAATGTATTTCTTGAACTGTTTAATGCCATATTAAATTTCTTATGGAAACATGTAAGAATATCCAAAGACAATTGTGGTTCCAACCAAGATAGAGTGGCCACATTTCTCCTAGGTCCTCTTTATTACAAATAAGAAGAAAACTTGGACACATTGTACTTATAAATGGCTAAAATGATTTATAAATTTCATGACAGGCTACCTATTCTCCAAAAGATGGTCCTACAATCAGGTGCATATGGGTAGTTGTAAGTGGATTCAATGGGTTTGTAAAAAAAAAAAAAAACACATGAAGACAGAGAAATGTATAGAGAGTAGAGTAGGAATTTCAGAGGAGGGATTGGGGAGTAGATTTGATCAAAACATATTATATACACTCATGAAGTTCTCAAACAATAAAAATAGAAAGAAACAAATTTAAACAGATACAAAAACTAAACATAAAATAAAAACAAACAGAGGCAGATTGAAGATTGTAAAAGAAATATAGTTAGAAAAGAAGAAATTTACAAAATTTATATGCTAAGTCTTTCCCTTAGGAAATCAGAAAAAAGGGACAAGTTAAAACTGAAATAAATATAAAATAAAAAATAAAATCCCAGCAGAAATAAACCTAGCAACAAGGTAGGGTCCCAGACTTGAGAAGACAAGGCAGCCATGGTTTCCCCATATTTCCCTATTGATTCCCACAAATCTGTACCATTGATGATATCCAATGCTGGAAAAGATATGGGGCATCAGGAATTCTCCTTCTTTGTTGTGTGAGAATGCAAAAAGATGCAGCTATCCACTTGTGAAAAAAAGTTGGTTATGTTTTACAAACCCAAGTATCCTCTTACCAGATGATCCACCAGGAGAGCTCCTTGGTATTTACCCAGAGGAAAGTTCATGTCTGCACAGAAACTTTTACATCAATGCATATAGCAGATTTATTCATGATTGTTGTAAGCAACCAAGATGTGTCTCATGAGAATTAATGGCTAAATAAACAGGTAAACCCACACAACAGATTTATTACCCATTTGTTCAAATTCCACAATGTACAATGCCATGAAGTAAACCACAACTTAAGTTATGGATTTTAGGTGAACTGTGGATAATTATGTGCCTCAATGTAGGTTCATCATTGAACAGATCATTCTACAAATGCATCATTCTGAAGGATAATATAGATAATGGGGGAGGGAGGCTATGTAGGTTGGGAATAGAGGAAAAGGTATATGAGAACCCTATCATTTAATTTTAATTGCTTTAAAATAGTCTTTTAAAAATGTTCCAAGAAAATACTCTCCCCATAGTCAAAAAGGCTATGGAAAAGTCGCCTACATAGCAGAAAATCTGTTTTAAAACACCTACCCTATTCTAATTCACACTACTAGGAAATCCCCCCTTCCTATAGTTGCAGCAGGCATGGTGGAAAGGGGCAGGGTGAGAATGTAACATTCCAGCTACCTAACTGTCTAGCTCCATGCAAGCAGATGACAGCGGTCTAATTCTCTCATTCAGAGATATCGGGAGTCCACATATGCCCCCATTCCTCTATCAGGGTAGTATCAGCATTCCATTTTCTACTATCAAAGACTAGTGGGGACCAGAATCTCCACATCTCACATGTACTTCTCTCTCCTCTAGTAGGGTCTAGAGGTGAGCTGAGCGTCATCTCAATCAGAGGCACAAAGGAAAGTCACCCTCCCCTTTTTCCAAGGAAGATGGTAGCAGAAACAAGGGAGGATGGCAGGTTACCCAACTGTCATAAGAAGGCTGTATCAGTCAGTGATCTACTTTCACCAAAATGGTGTCACTATGACCCTGCAATAAATAAATAGAATGATGTATTTACATGTTCCTCAAACTACACCTTACCATGGATACTAGTTGTTAAAACAGAAGACTTAATACCACTTAAAATATTGTAATTTTTAAAATGCCCAGGATACATGTAAAAATTATCATCCTCAGAACCAAAAAAACCTTCCCCATAATATGAATGAGTAACAATGATCAATAGACATTAACATCAAAATGATTCATGTACTGGATTTATTTGATAAGAATTTGAAAACTGGCATCTTTTAGCTGTTCAACAAGAAATTACTGATATATTTGAAGTTAGAAAAAAATAGAAAAATGTCAGCAAATAATCTGAAATTATAGAAAAGAACAAAATTCAAATTGCTGACATGAAAATATAACAATAAAGGCAAAATAACTCACTTAATGGGCCAACAGTATTGAGAGGAAAGACGACAAAGCTAATTAATATTCATAGAATCCATCAACGGAGCAGCTTTCTGAGAGAAAGTCATCTAAGACGAGAAAAACTAGTAAAAGAAGCAGAAGAGAAAGAGGAAATATAGGAAGAGAAATATTTGTGTCATCCAAAGTCCAGAAAGGGGAAAGCAAGATTGTAAAAATTAAAAAAAATGAAAACAATAAGCATACAGATTCAAGTAAAAAAGAGTATGTAAAACAGAATAAATCCAAACTAAGAGAACTTAAAATTTAAGGCATACAATAACTCTTAAGACCAGCTGGATAAAGTGGCACATTACTTATGAGGGCATACCTATTTAAATGACAATGTACTTTTCTTTAGGACCCACAGAAACCAGGAGGAAGTACCACAACATTTTTCAAGTACTGAAAGAAAAGAACTGTCAACCTCAATTTATATATCTGGCAAAATATCCTTAAGTAATGAAGGTGAAATAAAGATATTCTCAGATGAAGGAAAACTGAGAGATATTGTTACTAATTATTCCAACACTAAATAATGCCTAAAGGAAGTTCTCTAAACAAAGAGGAAATGATAACAGAAGAATGCCAGAAACTTCACAAAGGAGAGAAGAAATTCGGGGCAGATAAAGTAGTGATAATATAATGAACTATTCTTTCTCATGAGTTTTATAAATCATACGCAATGAATGAAGCAAAACCTCTGACACCATTTCTTCTGATACTTAGTGTGCATATGCAAAACCGTTAAAACAATTAATCAGAAGTAAGGAAGGTAACAAAACCTAAGTGCAAGTAAAATTTCTGTATTTTAGTAAAACTGATAAAATATCAAAGGTAGGCTATGCTAAATTCTTTACGTATATTGTAATACCCACTGGGAGATTTATACAATATGACCTAATAAAATGGAATATAAATCCAAAAGGAATCCTAAAATATGTTTAAGTGAATCATGAGAATGTAAGGAGAGAGAATAAGGTGAGTGGGGAAAAGAGAGACTATAGAAAGCAAAGAACAATAAATTAGTCCTCTTAAAAGTGGAACATATAAACAGTTGTTTTGCATTTATATTGCTTAAATATATCAATTAGAAGGTTGAAATTAACAAATGATTTTTAAAGAGTTACATTTCATAACAAGATACTCTAAATACAAGATATAAGTAAACTGGAAGTCAAAGGAAGGTAAATGTAGTATGCAAATACTAAGTTTACAAAAGCAGTAGCATCTTTATTAATATCAGTAAAGACCAGAGCAAGGAAAAATGTTGGAGACAGACATTATATAATGATAAAATCCCAACTCACTAGAAAGACACAATAATTGTTAGTATGTATGCCTAAAATAACAGGAAGTCTTTTTAAATTAGTTTTTTTTTTGACAAAATCTTGCTATGTAGCCCTAATGGTCTTAGTGCTCTCTATGTACTCCAGGTTAGAGTCAAACCCACAATTCTCCTGCCTCTACTTTATGACTGCTGTGATTACAGTTGTGCTACTCCATTACATCCAGCCCACAAGGATTCAGACTAACATGAAGCAAAAACTGAATAAGCCAAAAAAGACTAAACACACAGTTGTGCTTGAGGCTTTAATACCATATTTTCAGCAAAAGATAAAATCATCAGGCAGAAGTAAAGATGAGGATACCAACAGTACTTGAGGAATTAAAACTATCTAGATGGCACGTACAGGACAATGTACCCACTAAAAGGGTACACAATTGTTTCATGGGTCCAGAGAGCATACATCAAGATAGGCCATGTCTGCATCCCTAAAACAGGGTATGAAATCACACAAAGTGAGTCCTCTAATCATAATAGATGCAAACTGAAAATCAATAATAAACAAAATCTTAAAAGTCTCTAAATATTTAGAAATTAAACAATAAACTCTTAAGTGTATTAAACTAAAGTGAATTAAAAATTAACACATGGATTATCCAGAACTACTTACTGTACCTGGGGTCCCCAGGTCTGCAACTGCTAGAACATCTAGGGGCATCCATGGCTCTACCTGGAGACACAAGACCTACAACTTCAGGAATATCTAGAGGTTACCAGGCCTGCTACACTAGGAAACTCCAGCTTAATTGTGAGATCACTGCTCCACCAACCTCCACAAGATCAGCTGCACCAGGAATATCCAGGCTGGCATTAGGTCTACTACACCAACAACATACAGAAAAATTCATCCAAACACAAAAGAATATACCTTCTTCTCAGTACCTCACAGAATATTCTCTAAAATTGACCATATACTTGGTCACAAAGCAAACCTCAACAGATACAAAAAAGTTAAAATAACCTTTTGTATCTTATCAGACCACCATGGATTAAAACTGTACTTCAACAGCAACAGAAACAGCGAAAGCCTGCAAACGCATGGAAAGTGAACATCTATCTATTCAATGACCACTGACTGGGTCAGGGAAGAAATAAAGAAATTAAAAAATTTCTAGAATTCAACGAAAATAAAGGCACAACATACCCAAACTTATGGGACACAATGAAGCCAGTGTTGAAAGTTCATAGCACTAAGAGCCTTCATAAAGTAACTGGAGAGATTTTATACTAGCAACCTAAAAGCACATCTGAAACCTCTAGAACAAAAAGAAGCAAACACACCCAAGAGGAGTAGATGGCAGGAAATAATCAAATTCAGGGCTGAAATCAATATAAGAGAAACAAAGAGAACAATAGCAAGAATCAATGAAACCAAGAACTGGTTCTTTAGGACAATCAACAAGATAGATAAACTTATAGCCAAACTAACTAAAAGGCAAAGAGACAATATCCAAATTAACAAAATCAGAAATGAAAAGGGACAACAGAAACTGAGGAAATCCAAAGAATCATGTCTTACTTCAAAAGATTATACTCCACAAAATTGGAAAATCTAAATGAAATGCTTGATTTTTTTTCATAGATTCCACTTACCAAAGTTAATTCAGGAGCAGATAAACAAATTAAATGCTCCCATAACCCCTAAGGAAATAGAAGCAGTTATCAAACATCTCCCAACCTAAAAGCCCTAGGTCAGATTGTTTTAGCTCAGAATTCTACCAGACATTCAATAAAATAGAAACAAAAGGAACATTGCCAAGTTCATTCTATGAAGCCAGAATCACCTTGATACGTAAACCACACAACCATTCATGATAAAAGTCTTGGAGAGATCTGATAGGTATATAAGGCCTATATTTAAACAGCCAACAGTCAACATCAAATTAAATGGAGAGAAACTTAAAGCAATTCCACTAAAATCAGGAACAAGTTAAGGCTGTGTGGTCTTCCCATATCTCTTTAATATAGTACTTGAAGTTTTAGCTAAAACAATAAGACACTAAAGGAGATCAAGGAGATACAAATTGGAAAGGAACAAAGGAACAAGTAAAAGTATCCCTATTTGCAGATGATGATAGTATACATAAAAGACCCCAAAAAGTCTACCAAAGAACTCCTCACATTGATAAACACCTCCAGAAAAGTGGCTGGACAAAAATTAACTAAAAAAAAAATCAGTAGCCCTCCTTTATACAAATGATAAATGGGCCGTGAAAGAAATAATGTGAAATAACTTGTAGGCACACTAACCAAACACATGAAAGACTTGTTTAACAAGAACTTCAAATCTCTGAAGAAAGAAGTTGAAGAAGATATAAGAAGATGGAAAGATCTTCCATGTTCATGGATTAAGATAGTAAAAATGGCCATCTTACCTAAAGCAATCTACAGATTCAATGCAATTTCTATCAAAATACAAACACAATTCTTTACAGACCTTGAAAGAATAATACCCAACTTTATATGGAAAAGTAAAAAAAAAGCAGGATAGCAAAAAACATTCTGTACAACAAAGAACTTCTAAAGATATCACCATCCCTGATTTCAAGCTATACTATAAAGCAATAGTAATAAAAACTACATGGCATTGGTATAAAAACAGTGAGGTTAACCAATGGAATAAAATCAAAGAATCAGAAATAAATCCGAACACCTACGGACACTTGATTTTTGACAAAGATGCCAAATTTGGGGGGGGGGAGCAGCTAACTGGATGTCTAAATGCAGAAGAAGGCAAAGAAATTTATCACCTTGCACAAACTCAAGTTTTTTCCACTTCGACTTAAGTTTTGTTCAAGGTGATAACTATTGGTCTATTTGCATTCTTTTACATGTTAACATCAAGTTAGATCAGCACCATTTGTTGAAGACGCTATCTTTTTCCATTATATGGTTTTGGTTTCTTTGTCAAAAATTAAGTGACCATAGGGGTTTGGGTTTATTTCTGAGTCTTCAATTCAATTCCATTGATCAACTGGTCTATTTATATACTGGTACCACACTGTTTTTTTTTTAACTATTGCTCTATAGTATAGCTTGAAATCAGGAATGGTGATGCTTTCAGATGGTTTTTAATGTACAGGATTGAGTCAGCTATTCTGGGTATATTCTTTCTCCATATGAAGTTGAGAATTGTTCTTTCAAGGTCTGTAAAGAATTGTGTTGGTATTTTGATAGGAATTGCATTGAATCTGTATATTGCTTTTGGTAGAATGGCCATTTCATAAAGTCAGACACACTAAATCTAATAGAAGAGAAAGTGGAGAAAAGCCTCAAAATCATTGGCACATGTGACAACTTCCTAAACAGAACACCAATAGCACAGGTTCTATGACCAACAATCAATAAATGGGACCTCATGAAACTGAAAAGCTTCTATAAGGCAAAGGACACTGTCATTAGAACAAAATGGCAACCTACAGATTGGGAAAAGATTCTTTCCAACCCCACATCTGACAGAGAACTAATATCCAAAATTTATAAAGAACTCAAGAAATTAAACACCAAGAAACCAAATAATCCAATAAAAAATGGGAAACAGAGCTAAACTGAGAATTCACAAAGGAGGAATCTCTAATGGCTGAGAGACACTTGAAGAAATGCTCAAAATTCTTAATCTTCAGAGAAATTCAACTCAAGATGACTCTGAGATTCCGTCTCACACCTGTCAGAATGGCTAAGATCAAAAACTCAAAGGACAGCACATGCTGGCAAGGTTTTAGAGAAAGGGAAACTCCCCTCCATTGCTGGTGGGAATGCAAACTTGTACAACCACTTTGGAAATCAGTCTGGCAATATCTTAGAAAACTTGGCATAGCTCTATCTCAAGACCCAGCCATATCACTCCTGGGCACACATCCAAATGATTCCTCCCCAAACCACAAGGACGTTTCCTCAAGTATGTCCGTAGCAGTTTTATTTGTAATAGATAGAAACTAGAAACAGCACAGATGTCCTTCAACAGAAGAATGGATATAAAAAAAAAACTGGTACATTTACACAATGGAATACTACTCAGCTATCTGAAACAAGGATACCATGCAATTTGCAACCAAATGAGTGGAATGAGAAAAGTTCTTCCTCAGTGAGCTAACCCAGACCCAGAAAGATGCACATGGCATGTATTCACTTATAACTGAATTTTAGTCATATAGTACAGGTAACCATCTACAACCAGCAGACTGAAAGGAACAGGAATATGGACTTCATTACCTGTTAGTGGGCTGCTTTGCCCTAGTGGAGCTACCAGAACAAGAGGAAGCTCTTAGCCTTCATGTGACTGATGAACTGAGGGGGCTTTATGTGGGGGCACCTTACACTAGAGGTGATAAAATAGGTGGGAGATGTGGCAGAGGGTGGGAGGGTGGGACAGAGAGGTGAAGGGAGGGAGTTTTGATGGAGATGTAACTTGAATAAATAAACTTTACAAAAAAAACCCTCACGTCCAAGTGGATAAAAGACCTCAACAAAATACTGGACACATTAAATTTAATAGAAGAGAAATTGGGAAAAGCCTTGAACTGATTGGCATAGGACACAGCTTCCTGAACAGAACACCAATAATTCATATCAACAATTAATAAGTGGAAACTCACGAAACTGAAAAGCTTCTGTAAGGCCAAGGACACTGTGAATAGAACAAAATGGCACCCCACAGATTGGGGAAAGATCTTTACTAATTCCACATCTAACATAGGATTAACATCCAAAATATGTAAAGAACTCAAAAAATTAAACACCAACAAACCAAGTAGTCCAATCAAAAAATGGGATGGGATTTAGTGCTAAATGGAGAATTCACTACAGAGTAATCTCTAATGGCTGAGAAGCACTTAAAGAAATGCTCAAGATCCTTAGTCATAAGGGAAATACAAATCAAAACAACTCTGAGATTCCTTCTACACCCATCAGAATGGTTAAGATCAACATTTCAAGTGATTGCACATGCTGGCAAGGGTGTGGAGAAAGGGGAACACTACTCCATTGCTGGTGGGACTGCAAACTTGTATAACCACTTTGGAAACCAATCTGGCTCTTTCTAAGAAAATTAGGAATAGTTCTTTCTACCTCAAGACCCAGCTTTACCACTCCTAGGCATATATGCCAAATAAGCATGACCAAATCACCCGGACATTTATTCAACTATGTTCATAGCAGTTTTATTTGTAATAGCTAGAAATTGGAAACAACCCAGATGTCCTTCAACCAAGGAATGGATAAAGACATTGTGGCACATCTACACAATGCAACACTACTCTGCTATCAGAAACAAAGATATAATGAAAAATTGCAGGCAAATGGATGAGTGAGCTAACACAGACCCAAAAAGACACACAGGATAGTTACTCACTCATAAGCAAATATTAACCTATTAATACGAACAGTATAACCATGCTACAATCAACAGATCCAAAGTAACAAAGTAACAAGAAAGGCACAAGGGATGATGCTTGAATCCCTCTAAGTAGGGTAAATAAAATAGGCATTGGATGTTAATGGAGAGAGGGATCTGGACAGGAACCCAACATTACTGCCACCCAAGAGGCTTTATCCAGCAGATAATAGACACAGATGCAGAGACCCACACACAAACAACAGGCAAATATCAGGGAGCTTTGAGGAAGTGTCAGGGGAAGATTTGAGGATGCTGGAGGGATCAAGGACAAGAAGCCCCACATAGACACAAGGGGGCTCATTGAGACTGAACCACCAACCAAAGAACTTGCATGAACTGATCCTAGGCCCATTACACATATGAAGCTTATAGGCTACTTGGAATGGGGGCTATCTCTGATTTGGTTGCTGTTGCCCTCCCTCTGGAACTCTTTTTCATAGCAGAGCATGTCTTGCCTTAGTGGAAGAAAAGGCACTTAGTCCTCATGTGATCTGATGTGCCAGAGTGGGTTGGTACTGGTTGGGGGGTATGATGGAAGTGAGTGTGAGGGTGGGACTGGAAGGAGAGGAGAGAGGAAGATGGCAATTAGAATGTAAAATAAACGAATCGAATTGAAGACCCAGAAGAGAACCCACACACCTATGGTCACCTAAATTTTGACAACGAAGCCAAAACCACACAATGGAAAAAGGACAGCATCTTCAACAAATGGTGCTGGTTCAACTGGATGTCCACTTGTAAAAGAATGAAATTAGACCCATACTTATCACCTTGTACAAAACTTAAGTCCAAGTGGATCAAAGACCTTCACATAAGCCCTGTCACACTAAATCTACTAGAAGAGAAAGTGGGAAAAACCCTTGAAATCATTGGCACAGGTGACAACTTCCTGAACAGAACACCAACAGCTCAGGACCTAAGACCAACAATCAATAAATGGGACCGCATGAAACTGAAAAGCTTCTGTAAGGCAAAAGACACTGTCATTCGAACAAAATGGCAGCCTACAGATTGGGGAAAAATCTTCATGAACCCCACATCTGACAAAGGGCTAATATCCAAAATTTAGCAAGAACTCAAGAAATTAAATGCTGAGAAACCAAATAATCCAATTAAAAAATGGGGAAAAGAGCTAAACAGAGAATTCACAAAGGAGGAATTCCTAAAGGCTGAGAGACACTTGAAGGAATGCTCAGCATCCTTAATCATCAGAGAAATGCAACTCAAGACAACTCTAAGATTCCATCTCACACCTGTCAGAATGGCTAAGATCAAAAGCTCAAATGACAGCACATGCTGGCAAGGGTGTGGAGAAAGGGGTACCCTACTCCATTGCTGGTGGGAGTGCAGGCTTGTGCAACCACTATGGAGGTCAGTCTGGCGATATCTTAGAAAACTTGGAATAGCTGTGCCTTGAGACCCAGCCATACCACTTCTGCGTATACATCCAAATGACTCCTCACCGAAACACAAGGAAGTTTCCTCATCTATGTTCATAGCAGCCTTATTTGTAATAGCTAGAGACTGGAAACAAACCAGATGTTCCTCAACCGAAGAATGGATTAAAAAACTATGGTACATCTATGCAATGGAATACTAGTCAGCTATCAGAAACAAGGAAATTATGCAATTTGCAGCCAAATGGATGGAACTAGAAAAGCTCATCCTGAGTGAGCTAACCCAGACTCAGAAGGATGCACATGGCATCTATTCACTTATAGTCAGATTTTAGCTATATAGTACAGGATATCTATACTACAACTAATGCACCAAAGGGAACATCGAGGTAGACTTTTTTTGTTTGTTTGTTTTCTCTTCCTGTCATTGAGACACTTTTCCCTGGTGGTACGCTTCCAGTATATGAGGAGGCTCTTGGCCCTCATATGACGGCTGAACTGGGGCAGGGGAATGTTATGTAAGGACACACCACTCCAGAGGAGTGGGATGGAAGGGTTAGGGATAGAGGGTGGGAAGGCGGGACTGGGAAGGGTGGAAAGAGGACACTATAATAGAGATGTAAATTGAAGCAATAAATAAAAAAAAAGAAATATCTCATTTGAAAAAAAATGAATGCATAACATAAAAATATATGGCATATACATAAAGTTGTGTTGAAGGTCAAATGTATAATACTAATGTATATATCAGAAAAGAGAAATTATTTCAAAATAATATCTGAGATAAACCAACGTTTTAACTTTATCCTGTAATAACTTAAACAGTGCAAAAATAAATCCAAAGCAACAGAAGATAGTGGATAATAAACATGAAATAAAAATCAATTGAACTGAAAATGAGAGTGTGGCTAAGGTGGTAGAGTGCCAAACATATATGAAGCTCTAGGTTTCATCCTCAGCACCACATAAAAGTGGGTGTGGTGGCACATACCTGAAATCCTAGCATTTGTAAAGCAGAGACATGAAGATCAACATTATCCTTGACCTTGCTTGAGGTACATTAGATCCTGTCTCATCATCTGTCTTCCACCCTTCCAAAATGAAACAATAGAGGAAAAGACTGAAAAAAAAAGAGCTTCATCCTTAGTGGAAGCTTCATCCCTAATGGCTAGCTTTCATAGTGCTATAAGTTGCTATGTATAACCAATAGTCTTACCCAGTTGTGAACCCTATGATTTACAAGAAGGACTGGTCTGGTAAGAAATGCCCACTGGTGCAACAATGGGACAAATGTCCTGGGAATAACCAACCACTTTCTGATTGAATTGGAAGCTTGTTGCATAAGATGGAACCCATACATGCTGTTGTTTACTAGCTCGGTCATTGACCCTAGGAGAAAAGCTACTACTATTATTCTGTTAAATGGACACAGTTATAAACTATCCCCTCAGTTCTTATCTTTATATCCATAGATTAATGTGTCTCTCAACCCTCATCAGGGAAGCTTTTGTAGTAGTAGTAGTAGTAATAGTAGGAGTAATATATGATGATTAACATTGGAGACCCATGTAACCGAACTTTTAATTATTATTTAACACTTATTTACTTATTACTAAATTCACTCATAACAAACACCAACAATTTCTTAACTATTAATCCTATAAAATCCTACAACCCCTTTAACCTATCCACTAAACCTATCGATAGTTATAACAACTACTTTCATAACCTTTTAGAATGATACAGTCTCTGGGACAGGTCCTCAGTCTTCAGGAACACAGTCTTTGTTGTAGATTCTTTAACGCACTTAGCAGTCCTTTTTCTGGATCTCTCAGATGCAGGTTAGTCAGGGTAAGTTGGTTATTGTAGTCTCACCTTAAATAAGGCTTCATGCTTTCTTCTCTGTGGGAGACCCCAGCCGTCTGCAGGCCAACTTACTTCTTTTGGATCAGGAACTCAGCTGCTCTGCCTCAGTCCTTAAAGCCAGGCACCGTTTCCTTTAGGCCACTGTTTG
>CAJQZJ010000072.1:2140970-2152867 GCA_907164525.1 Lophiomys imhausi
CACACACACACACAAATGCAGAAAAACAAAGAAAAACCAGCTTTTATTACTGACATTATAATAAAGAAAAAAATGACCCACTAAATAGAAAACTTATTAGCAATACTATGAGTCTCCAATACACAGAATATACCAAGACCCTTTATATTTATTAAAGAACAGAAAGGCAAATAACTCAATTTTAAAATGGGCAAAGTCTGAACAAACACTTCTCCAAAGAAAATATGCAAATGGATAATAAACACACAAAAGATGTTCAACATTATCACTCAACAAACATGCAAATCAAAACAATTAAATAGCACTTTATATATTCACTCAAGTACTATGGGTGTTGACAAGGATGTGGAAAAAATGGAATGCATTGTTGGCAAGATTGTAAAATGGTACAACTACTTTGGATTATAATTTGGCATTTCCTCAAATTGTTAAACAATTACCATGTAATTCAGACTTCTCTCTTCTAGGAATATGCCCAAGGGACATGAAAATATATATGCACATGAAAGATTGTATATGAATGTTCAGAACATTTTTATTCACAGTAGGTAAAATGTGATAAGTAATTTTTGTCAATTGATGAGTGGAAAGACAAACTGCGTTTTATACATATTTGGAGAAATAAAGGACTAAAGAAGTTTACTTGGTGGGTAATGTGTTTGTGGTTGAATCACCAGCACCCACCTAAAAAGTTGGTCATTGTGCACTGGACAGGTGGAGACAGGTAGATCCCTGTCTCAGGAAACAAAACAACTCCTAAGGAGAACACCACACTCATGTGCACATGCAGCTATACAAATACAAACCATATATCTGTACCAAAATGCACACAAGAATAAAAAGTTTAAAAAAAAGAGTAAAATACTAATACATTATAGATTAACCTTGAAAATATTAACCCCCAAAAGAAATCAACCATGAAAGTTGGCCTCTTTTATTATCTGGAAGAAAATTGTGTGAGTTCTTTAGCCTGGGTGTGAGGAGAGGCTTTATGTGACTCAGTGTCCAAGAGCGATAACAGAAAAAGCTGATACCTAAATACATAAAAATCCTTTTGCAGCTGAGCTTGGTGCATGCCTTGAATTCTAGCCCTGGGTAAATGAAGGCAAGAGAATCATGAGGCCTTGTCTTAAAACAGCAGGCAATCAAGAAAACAAAAAACCTTTGGCATACCATAGGAAACAAGTATCCAGGAGAACAAACAAATTTAGAAAATTAATTGTAATAAATATCAGATAAAAACCCAATTACCATCACCACAAAAAGTCTTAAAATTGAGGATATAAACAAAAAAAATCAATAGAAAAAGGAAGAAAAGACTTTAACAGATAAAGCACATACAGAAAATATAAAAAAGACTCTTAAGCATATGAAAAGATGTTCCAAGTCACTTATAATTAGAAAAATGTTAATTAAATTACACTGAGATATCATTTCTCACCTATCATATTTAGAAAAATTAAAAAACATAGCAAATGTTTTGTTGATGAGGCTTTGGGAGAAGAGGTAGTCTCATGCATTGCTGAAGGGGAATTGGGTAACAAAACTTCATTTGTTTTTACATTTGACACACGTGCAGTATGTTATTACACTTATAAGACCTGACCCTGAAGATACAGCTCCAACAGTATGAAAAAGCATCTTGAAGCAGCATTAAGTACAAACAATTGGAAACCTATGATACATCCAGCCTGGAGGGGCTTTGAATAATCTATAATATACATGTGGTGTGCTGCAGCTGTCATCAAAGGTCGAAGGGGACTTCTATGTGCTGACACAGAATGGCTTCCAGGATATGCTTTCAACTGCAAGAGCAGAGTCTGAAGGTCTATAAGGTGCCATGGCTTATGAAAAAAGAAGAACTGGTCTAGGAAAACACATAAATGCTCATTTGCTTTTAAGAGGGGTTGCAGAAAAACTAGTATGTTGTTTACTTAGAGAAGATGAGTGGAATGAGCTGTTATGATTTCACACACACTTCAAAGAATTAACCAAGATAGGGAAAGCAAAAAGAATCCAATCAGAAACAAGTAAACTAAATCCTGGGATATTTCTTGTTTGTTTGTTTCTTTCTTTCTTTCTTTTTTGCAAGATAATGTCTTTGTTTTAATATATATTAAAATATTTGGTGGATAAAAGAGCATCATCCTCATAATTAGCTCTCCCAATTCAGAGAAAGGAGTATGTGCATGTGAGTGTGTAAGGGGGTATGCATGTTGTGTTTGTAGAGAAGGGTTGATAATACATAAAGAAAATATGGGAAAAATCTTAACATTTTATGAACAGAGGGTCTTCTGAGGGTGAAAAGACAGAGATCTAGCTCAGGTAGATTCATTTACAGTGATGGACTGTACAGTTATAAGCTAAAAAAAAACACCTATAAACTGATAATGTTTCTTGTTAACAGGCTTCTTCACAGCCATGGGTTAGCAATGCCGAAATGACTTTCTGTATACTCTAGGATTTAGTGAGTAAATGTGTTATGGATAACAGCAGAGATTTCTCACTATTTACAAAAGGAATTATAAAAATGGAAAGAGGAAATGTAGAATGAACTTTGGTATGGGATTGGAATTTAGAGGAATGAGTGTGAACTTGAAATTCCTGGACAGGTGGGTAGATAAATAGGCCTTACTGAAATGATAAAAAAGTTATGAATGACTTGACTGATACTATCTCTTAACCTGGTAGACTGAGACAGAATGCTAAGACGCCTGCAGGCATGATCATGCATGCAATATCTGCATCTAAGGTTCTAAGTGCCATTATCCATTTAAAGAATTTAAGATTCCCTAGGAAAATGGGTGACTTGGGGGCCAATGGAGGTAAAGAATAGGTACAAAGTGGGCCCGGTAGCTTGTAGCAGAAATGAAGGTTATGCTCAGATGATTAGAGAACAATTAGACAAAAAGGCAAAAGGAAGCCCAAACTGCAGCAATCTGAGAAGCAAAACCAACAATGATAATAAAGACTCATAACTCATTAACTACATAAAATATACACAAATATAATACTGATAAATACATGAATAAATATATGTACTTACGATATGGGAGGGGAAGGTCTTTCCTACAGTAGACAGCAAACCAATAAATATAGAAAACATGATGGAATCAGCAGTTTACTATTTGGCAGCCATCACAGTAAACTCTCCTCAGTCATGCCCAATAAATGATACTAAACTAGTGAGGAAAAGAGAGAGGTGTAAGAAGATACCAACACAGCCTTGAATGTATTCATGCCATTAAGACACTCCTTACTGCATTGTGAAGCAATAGTGCTTTGAGAGTGGAGGCACCAGGAAGACATACCCTTTACCAAGTTATCAAAGTGACTGTCACCAACAGTGAGAGACAGCGAACTCATGTGCCCCCTGATGTGGTGCACTGAGGGGACATCATTACTTTTGTGTGGCTCCTGACAAAAATCACACAATCCTAATCTAACCAGGATTTTTCTAACAGCAGGCAGCAAACCCAAATTAAGGGACATTCTGTGAAATAACTAGTTTGTACTTGTCAAGCACATCAGTGCTTCTTCAAAATACAAAAAGAAACTGAGATATTGTCCCAGATTAAAGGAGACCAAAGTAAAAAACAATTGCACTGCACAATAGTAGATTTTCTTATGTTTTAATGGGCTTTATTAGGACAACTGGAAAAATTTGTTTGTTATTTGTTTTAAACTTCCACAAACACATTTTTGTTTCATGGTTCTGGAGGTGACAGAGACAATGGTAGATTAACTTGCAGGAAGGGTTTGACTCTTGGTTCACATATAAAAATTTACTTGTGTCTTCATATGGAAGAAGATGCCAGGGGACTTGATCAGGCCTGTCTCATGAGGACACTAATAAAACTTGTGATGATTCTACCATTATGACCTAACCACATCTCAAATATCTCACTCCCAATACTGTCATACTATAAATTTGGGGGTTAAGATTTCAACATTTTAATTTTGAGGGGAATACAAATGCAAACATTCCATTCATTGGAATTACTTGTATATAAAAAGTAAATTTAGAGCCCTAATGGGAAACAGAGAGGCAGTCCAATGCCAGTCCCATTGAGGAAGAGGAGCCACAGTGGAGAAGAGAAAAGGGGAACACCTGTCTCCTAAAGGCCAGTCTTGAGGAGCTCAGTAAATGAGCGTATTACGTACTTACAAATATATTTGTTCAGGTATCTACCTCTTATAGAAACATCATTGTATGTTTCCTCTACAAATATAAAAATGTAGACCAGGGGAAATGGCACAGTGTCTCCTTGCTGAACAAGCACGAGGACCTGAGTTTGGATCCCTAGCACTCACAGAAAAGCATGTTTTTAACCCTTGTAGAGACAGAGCATTTACCATCCCAATGTCACCTGTCTTCCTTTATCACTCAGCACCTTCTTCTTGAGACAGAGTTTCTCACTGAACATGGAACTCAAGGTGGTGAGTGTTAGAGGAAGACAGCTGATGTTGGCCTCAAGCCTCCATACAAGCCTGCTCACATGTGGACACACACACACACACACACACACACACACATAAAAATAAATATTGATAGGTCAAACTGCTGGCCTGTTTGTCATATCCTCCAAGTAGGGGGATCCAAGATAACAAGAAAAAAATCTCCCAATTCTCTCTCAGTGTAGTGATAGACTGGTGAAGCTCAAAGAGAACAGGGACAAGCCTAGGGCCACAAGATGAGATGGTGAAGTTGGACCCAGCTTGCACACTACTTCCCCACCAAAGCCAGAGTTTCCAGAGTCTACCCTCCACCCAGTCTACAAGGAGTGGGGAGTGCGGTGGCCGGAGTCTGGGAGAAGCAATCTTGGAGCTAGTGTCAGTGTACAGATGAAATGGGTATATTTTGTAAGCACCTCATGAACTACAGGTGGCCAACACAGTTACATGATTAAAAAAGCAAACCAACTAAGGCTGAGCACTCTGGGTGCAAACAGTTGAGAAACTAAAAGCTTCTTTTAGACAAGACAAACTGTTACTCATTACAAAAATAAGGGTGGGGTTGCTTGGGGTTGTTTTTTATTTCTCTAATGAAAACTAGAAAACATGAAGTCAAATCTCAAACAGCCATCTGTTTAAAATGAAATAATTTCAAATAACAAGCCTCTAGGGACCACCCCCCATTATTCAGAAAATCTGTTTTATATGAATTAGGCATTGTTACAAGACCAACAAAACTCAATATTTACTGTTGGCTGAGAACAACTCATGGGTGTCAGAGGAAGAGGTGAGGGATAAAAATTTCTTCCTTATAAGCTGCTGTTTGATAGCTAAAAATAAAAATCTCTCTGCTGACTGCAGGCCCATGTGTAACTGGGGGTCTAAATGTTTCTTCTGCTGCTGTTTAAGATCTATGGTGTGGGGTGCAAGATGGGACTCCTGAGACTTAAGCTAGTAACTTGCTGGATAGCCCTTGGCAGGTAAGAGTTTTCTTCAGCTCCAGTATCCTCATGTTGAAAAATGAGAAATCTTCAAAGGAATTTCCCATTTTTCTATATTTTGGTCACAAAAAAATAATGCCAATGTTTTATCTTTAGCCAAACTTCTAGAACTACTCTCCTTTAGCAAACAGTCTCCATGACCTCCTACGCAATCAAAAGTGAAACCCCTAGACTTGAATAGTCTTTGGTAATGTAAAACCATGGACCATATGTGTCACTTTCAAATATTCCAAGTGGCTTATATTTTAATGTACTACCGAATCATGGAATGCCAGGGCTAGAGGAGGGTCTTGCATTCCCTTAGCTTATTCCTACATTGTAAAGATGTGGAAACTGAGGCTTAGAAAGGGAAAGTGACTGGCCTGAAGTGTCCTTACTTGTCATCAGGGATGAGCTGGAGCACAGATGGGTGGGTATGCTTCCCATACAGCACTGGAGGTTTCTCTCAGTCTCAAGAATATGGTCCCAAATCAGTGCATCTTTTGAAGGGTAATGTCTAATTGCCACACTTAATGATTCATAAATCACTATTTTTGTATTATATGATGCTGTCTCAAGATGCTAGGTAGGATCTGCTTTCAAGTAACTGGCATCAATCCTCCCCTTCCAGACTAATAATGAAAGTAAGGCTTAGACACTCTGCTCAAGGATGGGAATGTAAGCCACTCTGCACTACAATCCAGTTGCAATATTCATATTTTATATGTTCTTTACTTAACCACCCTTGACAAATCTGGCTGGTTTAAGAAAAGATAGAATGAGCAGGGACACATCAGGAAACTGGAGACTCCATGCATTTAATATTATAATTTCATGAACCTGATTGGGCCCCAGAGAAGGCTTTTGGAAAGCTCCAATTAGATAATGGCCTCATCTTGTATTATTAGTGGGTAGGAAAGGACCATGTGCTGCCCTGTTGTTCAAGGCATCACTGTAGCTCCCAAGGAAACACCTAGAACATATGCAGGTAGCTTCTGGTGCTCCCTGGGGTGTTGAGTTCCCAATGAGATTAGTGTAGTGACACTCTTTGTTAATGCCAAGGGCTCATTTTGAGGATTGTGACTACAACTTACATAATCAAGCTCTTTATTTCATTGCTGGGGCATCTCTAGAAAGAACTATATTGTTCACTTTAATTCCAATGTCAGCAAAACTATTTTAACACCAAGTGGGTCAGATTTGACTCCAAATCCCTGAAATTAATTTTAGAGTGGCAGTGAAATAAAATAGCATACTTTGAGCTTTGTTGTAACATGTTCATGCAACACACAGCAAAGAAAATGTAGTAATTAGAGGTTAAATTAATCCTTGACAGACATGCAGCTTAGAAACACTGTGCCCTCCTCCCCAAAACCTAGTATAATGCATGCCAGTATTTCAGAATCACATTCACAAAGCATGTGATGTTTTACACCAAAACTACCATCCCATTTTGAATTCCAAGGTCGGGACTGGAACTTCCAGAGACAGATGTTAATACTGAGAACTCACTGAGAATGAAACCCAAACAGTCCCCTGCAAATGCCAGCAAACACCTCCCAGCAAAGTTCTCCACAGCACCTTCTGGCCAACTTGAAAGTGGGGTGAGATAGCATCCCTCAGAGACTGTTGTGAACAGGCACACGACAACTCATTAATTGTAGTCTCCACTCTCCAGCTTGGTCCAGTCTTGCAGCTGTGCTATCCTGACCACACTGAGCACAGCACACTCAGATACAGGGTAGATTATCTTATAGAACAATTCAAAACAATTCTCCTCTTCCATACCCTGTATCTTCTCTCACTATTTTTGATCTGTCTTGAAAAAATACCAGTCTGTTCAAATTTCTGAGCAAGAGGTATCTCAGGATATGCCTGAGAACTGGAGGGAAGTAGTCTCCTTTGGGCAGTGTTTCAATATCCCCCTGGAAAAGCTGGGAAGCTCTCTGGGCCTCAGTCTCCTCTTTTGCAAAATTACCCTGGAATTTACCTTCCAACACTAAGGTCAATCTTTCAGCACTTCAGACTTCAGGAGAGTTAGTGTTCCTTTGTTAACTGCATATAGTGATATATAGACAATGGTCAGCTTGCTAATTGGTGCCATCAAACAGACAAGTCAACCTATGGTTCCAATCCCCTTTGTGACTGAGGGGTCAGTGTGTCACTGAATGAAGCTGAGAGTGGGTTTTTCAGGCTGAAATTCTAGAGGAAAAATGATGCATGGATAACATATGGGGTAGGGCTTGGTCCAATTGAATAGGACACTCTGGATTCCCCAAAGCACTTCACTTTGCTGTCATGCCTTTAATCCTTAAAGGCCCACACTCTCCTCCCTAGACAGAAAGCACAAGCCAGGTCCAACAGACTCTCTCCTAACCCAGATACCATTCCACTCAGTAGTTTTGGCCCTTATTCCTGAGCTCTAGTAAAATCAGTAGAAAGGTATCCCTGCAGCTAGTTCCAGTTACTCCTACAGGTAGGAGAACAGAGGACAATACAATGGCTGATTGTGCAGAACAGACAGCATGCTACTCAGAGAAAGTAAGGAATCACAGGTGGACTTGGTCTTACACTTCACAGCACACACACAAAAAGAAAAGAAAAGAAAAGAAAAAAATCACTGACTAACCCAAGGTCAAAATACAGAATCAGGTGTTCATGGATTAGAACTTTCTCCGGGGCCAGCAAGTTCCTTGTCTTATTGACTTGAGAGAGTAGAAGGTAGGGATGTCCGAAGCTTGAGGCAACGACGGAAGGTCAAGAATGCCCATCTGAGCAAGGAAAGTTTCACAGATTTTGCAAAGAGCTTTTTGCCTTCTTTTGCCCAAGACCTCCTTAGATTGTGTCCCTGGAAGACTTTACTCTAGGGAGTTCAATGCCTTTGGCCAGGTTCCTTTCCCCAGTGGACTCTTAGATTGTGACATGTCCACTTGTTTGGAAATTAGGGAGGTCGTATTGTAAGAGAGAACCTGAGGCTCGAAGGAAACCAAGGAAGCTCTGGAAAGAGGACAGGAGAGAGAACAACTGGAAGGGAGAGGGCAGACAAGGAGCAGCTCGACTCTTTTGCTTCCATCTGCTCCCTTTACATACATGCTTCAGGAGTAACAGCTCTGGGTTGGTAATTGAGAGCAGGGCCCCACAGGATGTATATGAATATACTATACTGTGCCCTTTGTCACCTCAATGGGGAACTCCTTGACTAACAGCCCTCAGCTCCAGGAGGCCTTTTCCTCTTCCTTTGCTACATTTATAGACAGAATAATGGCACAACACTAGCAACAAGTAATAAACATGTACCATAACATCCCATTTCTGAAATTTCACTTCTCAAAGTCCTAAAGATGTTCAAGGTTTTGTCATCTAAAAATGTACAAATCAGACTGGTTCCAAGTAAGCTTTGCAAAGCTTTTCTGCTGTCCAGTTGACTGGTGCTGCCTAGGATACCCCTCCATGGTGGGATTGTGAGAGGTGCAGGATGGATATTACGCTGATCCATAGTAACCAGCTCCTTTCCCTCCATCATTTATCTCCATCTCCGGTGACATCTGGGTTGGTTTATTCACACTCTCAGCATTCTATCTGCTCCAACAAACACTCAACCTTTTTTGCTTGGATAAGGAAAAATTGTTTTAGTTACATCCATTATATGTGTATCAACATTTATGGCAGCAAGATAATTGCCAAAGAACTGAGAGGATAAAAGGTTTTTCTTCATAATGTTCTTGCTTACCCATTAAAAAAAATCAATACTAACATCAAGCAGGACAGTGGCAGATTCTTGCACTGCTGCTGAATTGTTAAAGTAGGAAATGTGTTCTTTAGAAAACATTCATTGGAACTGGAGGGTTAAGAAAAGGTTCAGCATGGAGTTGTGAATCCCTATCCCAGTGGGTCATATGTGTATGTGGCTAACAGGCCTTTTTGTCCTTGTAACATTTGCTAAATAACTGCAAGGCAGCAAATCTGCTCTATATTTAATGAGTCCTCTGGAAATATGCCAGTCTAATTTCAAAGAGTTTAGATCCTGTTGTCTGTAGAACAGCCCAGTGATTAGGAGGCCTGCCATCAATAGGCCCCCAGAGGGCTGGATTAGGAACACTGGAGAAGAGGCTCTCTGAGATGCTTCTCAGCACCCTTGTCTATAACTCTAGGTTAGAAGTTCACATTTACAAAGACACAAGAGGGGGGACATTTACCGCTTTAATATTATTTTGATTGGCCTTCTGCATATTGAATTCTCCTCTTCCCAATGCCTCTTAAAATCTTAGCCCCATTTCTTTATCTATCTCACTGTTTTCCCCAATGACAAGGCTGAATTTGATGTTTCATTTTCCCAGGAAATGACCATTTTGTTCACAAATCCTAATACTTCAGAACTAGAAGGGAATTGTATTCAGGAGCTACAGTGGGAATACAAGGAGGGAGGAGAATCTTGCCTAAGATCCCTCTGTTAATTAGGGGAAGAATTTTTTAGAAAAACGTTTTCCAGCTTCTAGTCAAATGATCTGATCTGTCACTGGGAAAGAAAAACCAGAATCATTGAAATTGAAAATGTTTGCTACATATGCAAAGCCCCTTTAAAAGAAAAGAAGCAGTCCAACTACTGCCAGAACCACTTGTTTATAATCAATTTTTGTCCATCTCACAACCTCAAACAGTAATGAAGTTCCTAGGCATGATTCATTAGCAGGTGCGTTTTAAGCCCCTAGCTGGTCAAATTTAGAGGAGGAAAAAGACATTAAAAAATGCTCTGGTTTTAAAAAATCTTTTTCCTTACCGAAAAGGTTCGGCAACATCAATACCCCTCCAACACCAGCAACAGGCTATTTCCTGGTTGAGTTTAAAAATTCAATGACGTTCCTGTTTCAACCCACACATCTGTGTCACTGTCAGCTTCAGTGGCAGGAAAACAAAGTCACCCCTTGCTAATGATTTCCTAACATGGAATTTCCTTGTATCTTCTAAAGCCTTTCTTCCAACGCCAAACTGCCCCCCCAGTTTGGAAAGGAAAACTGAAAATGGTCATAGCCGGAAGAGGGTGGTTTTAAAGGATATCTTGTAAGGAAGCCCTTAAACTCTTAAGATGGTTTTAAAGACAGACTAGGGGAAACACTGTTAGTATTTCCAACACCAGCAGTTACAAAACAGATGCATTTCTTGCAGGCATCTGGAACTCTCAGATCCATCACTTTCTTCCCTTTCCCTGCCTCTCAAGTTTGACTGTAGGTAATAGTCTCATAGATATTGGAGGAAACATGCATTAGCTCAAAAGAGTTATAGCTAGAGGGCAAGACAGTCCCCAGAGCAGGAAAGAGGCACTAGAGACCTGCGAAAGCACAAAACAATATAGAAGCCCATCATTTCCCCTCTGGAGAACATCTTATTTAATATGCTACTGGTCATCAAGAGAAAGAGGGCTGTTACTTTAAGAGAAAAAAAGCTGATTAGCTGCTCTAAATGGCAGCAAACAGCTGGTCTGTCCGGCAGGTTCATGGCCATTTCAGCTTCTCTCTTATGGAGGTACCATATGTTCCATCTCTCGCACATCAGCAGCTTTATTTTCCAATGATCTTGCTCCAGAAGAGATGCACAAAAGGGGAAGAAGGTAGGGCCAGTACTTCACCCTTTGATTACATTCTTATGCTTTTAGATATAATTGGGGTGTGTGTATGTGGGAGGTGAGAGCAGCTACCGCTTCACCTACTACTCTAAAGACCAAAAAATAACCAGACAACACACTTATCAATAAACTCCAAAAGATGGGAGGGGAATAGGAGAAAGATACACAAAAAGGAATGAGCTGTGCAGGCACACACACTCTCAAAGACTTCAACATCAGAGTAAAGGGGAATGGGGGAGGGCTAGAGTCAGGGAAGGATAAAGAGGAATAGGACTGCTCTTGAGACTCACCAGCTTGAGTTAGGCCCCGCCCACTTCTTACTTGTCACTTTTTTTTTCTTATCAGTAGCCTTATCTTCCCACAGGAACTTCAGGTGGAGAAAAGTTGACCATTTTGGAGAAGCCTGCAGGAACAGGCTGACAGAATGTGAAAGGTTCTTGCAACATCAGGCTTGCTTAACATTCCGCAGGGCAAGCCCGATTTTCTCCCAAATTTGGTTGGGGGCGGGGAAGCAGGTGTAAGGAACAGGGGGCTCAGTAAATCCTCAGTCCAGCTGAAAACTTGGTGTTGGTACATTTTGGACACCCCTATTTGTCAGACACTGTGTTTGTAATAGAGGCAACAAAGTGTGCGGTCCCTTGACATCTTTTGCGTTCTCACTTCCAGTCCCAGACTACTCTAGAGGTGGCTGCGACTACTCACTCACTTAGCGCCTCAAACAAAGGCAGGCACCCTCAAAGAGTTTCAATACTGTCCTGTGTGAGTGCTGAGTGCGTGTGCGTGTGAGTGAGTGTGTGTGTGTGTGTGTGTGTGTGTGTGTGTGTGTGTGTGTGTGTGTGTGT
>CAJQZJ010000072.1:2167687-2208123 GCA_907164525.1 Lophiomys imhausi
TTTTTCAGCAGGACTCTTGGAGCTCTCTAGCATCAGGGGCCTCTTCTTTTTTTGGGCTTCATGCACTGTCCTTAAATAGGAGGAACTCTGTTGCAGCTTAATTTGGGCTGCTCCCACTTAGCAGCTGAAAACAATGTCAGGCCAGATACTTTGTTTCTTCAAGTCCATTAAATCTTTCCTGTTTTCCTGACTTCAACCTTGTTTTTCAGTCTATTGAGTCTTTCCTGTTTTTGCTGACTTCATGCTGATAATGCTCTTCAGGCCCCAAATTAAGAGACAGTATCAGAAACTCCTATATATTTTCTAAATCTAATTTATCTAACCCCTACATAAGGGGTTAAGCCATGAAGTTCTGTGTAAGTACATTCCATGATAGTATCAGATTGTTCATATCACCTAACAAGGCATTTCTCATAATATATCTCTGTTATTAAATGTCACATGACTATATAAGTGATCAGTTAGTGCTACTTGTAAAAACTAGCATGCCAGCACTGTTATTAAGTATTATGGTGTTTATACTTAGGTGGTCACGCACTTTCTTCTAGACCAGTGGTTCTCAACCTGTGACCCTTCTGGGATCAAATGACCCTTTCACCTGGGTTACCTAAGACCACTGGAAAACATAGATATTTACATTACAATTCATAACAGTAACAAAAGTTACAGTTATGAAGTAGTAACAAAAATAATTTTATGGTTAGAGGTCACCACAATATGAAGAACTGTATTAAGGAGTCACAGCTGGAAGGTTGAGAACCACTGCTCTGGACAAAGTAAAAACATCTCAGCTAGTCTCCTTACCTCCAGTCTTGTCTCTTCCAGTGTAACCTTTTCCCAGGTTCTTTGGTTAACTTTTAGAATATAGGTTCTTATCTGCTTAAAAGATATCAACAGTAACTTCTTACCTTTCAGTCTGAAGTCCTACCTCTTTATTTAATACTTATTCTCCTAATGTGCTCCTTTTGCAAAAAAATCAACATCTGTCTTAATTTTCTAAGACTTCCACAACAAAAATACCATAGTCTAGGGAGGGGAGGATGGGGGTTTACACAGTTTTTTGAGGCTTGATACATTAGATGAAGGTAGTATTCAAGTTAATTCCCTCTGAGATCTGTGAGGGAGAATTTGTTTGGGATCTCTCTCCCTGGCTTGAAGATGAGTGGGTTCTCCATGTGTCTTTTATGTCATTTTTCTTCAACATACATCTATGTGTTCACATTTCCTATTTTTATAAAAGATACTAGAAATATTGGAATCTGGGACAATTCCTACTCCAAATGGCCTCATCTTAAGCTATTACTTATCTATTGACTCTATTTCCATGAAGGTTATATGCTTAAGTACTGAAGTGAGGTAAGGAGTTCAAATATGAATGGGGGAGGAACAATTCAGTCTACACCAGCCTGTCACCTGACAACCAAGAGTTAATCTTTCTCTCAAAGCACGCTATTTCAATAGCTCCCAAAACTGTAACTCATTTCAGTACCAGCTCTCTCAGTCCAAACTCTTGACCAAACATCGTCTCAATTAGGCAAGGGTGAGATTTGGAGTACAGTTAACCTATCCTGGTCTCAGATTACTCTCCATCTATGAACCTGTGAAACCAAGCAGAAAGTTACCTGCTTCCAGTCTGTAATGGTAGGACAAGCATAAGACATGGGAATCTAAATAAAGAAGTGGGAAGGACACAAGTGATTGCATGTGAGAAAGCTCAAAATCTAATAGGTCAGGTCTCATCCAATTTCAAGGTTTGGGAAACAACCACTCTGACTTGATGCTCTGACCTCTGGCCTTGTCCTCAGGCTCCACAAAAATAGCCCATGGGATGGATACAGCAAATCTCAAATTGTTCTGAAGCAGGCTGTTCTTTCACACATGGAAGCTGTGCACAAGTTGTTCTCTCCAGGTATCAGGGGCCATTCTTTCTCTGATCACTGTGGAATATAACTGCAGTTATAGAACCCTGGATGGAGCCTTAGCTCCACATCTGAGAGGTTTGCTTTGACCCCTCCCTGCATCTGCCCCAGGGGAAGGAGTTCCTTGGTTTGTGAAAGGTACTTGTAGCTCTTGTCAGGGTAGCCACTATCCTGCCTATAAATGCTGATCCTCCTGCTCCCTCTGTAGAATGGGTGCTCCTTGAATTCAGGCACTAATGCTTCTTGG
This sequence comes from Lophiomys imhausi, assembly GCA_907164525.1. Classification (NCBI taxonomy): domain Eukaryota; kingdom Metazoa; phylum Chordata; class Mammalia; order Rodentia; family Muridae; genus Lophiomys; species Lophiomys imhausi. The sequence goes on from CAJQZJ010000072.1 coordinate 2,169,854, forward strand.
TCATGTTTTGGTCATAAAGGACTGGATAATTTTTAATGCCTCCTTATCTTAGTGGTTTGTCAAATGAACAAAGGAACCTTTCCAGAACACCTACAGTGTGCACAGCATTACATTTTGGTTTTCCACTCTTGGGAAGAGGAGGGAGATTGAAAAATTGTATCAGTCATTAGAGACAGCTTATGTCACAAGCTTGAGATCTAGAGTGACTCTTAGCTACAAGTACTGACACCTCACAGTTATTAGCTTATTGGACAATGGTGCTGACCTTATGTAGGATAACAGCATAATGAAAAATCAAGTCTTCAATCTCCAGGCTTTGGCGCTTATAAAATATGTGACGTCAAGCAGCATATTTCTCCTTGCTGTGCTTCTTTTTCCTTAGGTGTAGCACAGGGCTACAGCATAGTGTTAGTATGAAAAACTCAATGTGTCCATAGCTGTCAGATGACAGCCATTATTAAGAAATTGTCAAGGCTTAATGAGGTATTCTAGCACCTACTGCTGCTGAATCCTGCTTGTCTGGCCTGGAACAAGATTTCAGAAAAGCAAGTTTCACTCCCATCCTGTCCATGGCATGACTTCAGTAAATACTGTAGTATGTGGGAAGGAGGTAGGTCTCTTAATAGTCAAGGTGCCAGATGTGAAGCAATGACAGCTCCATGTAATGGCAAGATTTATTGTCTGGAGGAGAGTACCCTGAGTTCTTGAGACTGTTCTTTCTTGTGGACTGAGAGCTCTGTCTTTCTGGCTCTTTGTCCTGAGTAAGAGGCATGTGATATCAAAAGATGCTTGAATCCCTGTGAGCATCCTCTGTGAGCACCTCAAGTGCCTCGAGATTTCAGATGCAAAGAAGCCTTTGTGCTTTTGGGATGTTGTTCACAGTGTTTCTAAAGTGGCACTATATGGTAAATTACGGTGTTGGGCAGTAGCCAGGAGGAAGAGAGTTGCACACCTTACATGGGACTGAAATGTCCCTGTGGTTCAGAGAAAGGAGATTCAGAGAAGAAGGTAAAATCAGTACCTTTGCTGAAGCCAATTTCCATCTTAATGCTGTGTGCCTGAAACTTTATGCCCAGAGCTGTATCAAACACGCTGGCATCACATTGCACTGGAGGCTAAACAAATGGGTCATAGTAATCAAATCCTCTGGAACTGGTGGTTAGCAAATGCCTACCTTGCTAAGAGGACTTTGGTTCCTGATTTTAGAGCTGTGAAAATCCAGGCTTCATAGGGTGTCACACTGACAATTGCATTGGGCATCTAGAAGGGATGCTGTTTACTGTCTTGCTCCTGTTCCTATCCATGACCCATAGATGTTCATTTCATGCCCTTTCCTGTCTGTGAAGTGACAGCCACACACTGGCTCCCTGTTTTTAAAGAGCAAGTATGGCAACATGCCATCTTACAGGAAGCACTGAGCCGTGTTATTCCATGGATTTCTTATGACTAGGAGAATCACGAAAGAAAGCTCAAGATTTCTGCAACCCTAAGCATAGGCTTGAGGATCAGAGTGGAAGCCATGTTTCACGTTAGCAAGGTAAACAACAAACAGCGCATTTCCTACCATCAAAAGAGAACAGAACTTTCTGTCCCCTGCCAAACTCATGCCAGTGCCACTTGGTCTCTGCTCAGGGCTTGTTTCTATTAATGAAATGGCAATCCTGCCACTGTAACATTACTTAGCAATTTATTAGGGATTATTGATTTTCAATTGTGGTTTCTCAGGGTTGTGGGATGGAGGAAATCAAAGGCATCCTGCCTCTGGAGTTCTATCAATTTGCTTGAGGCCTGGGGGCTCAGATGAAAGTACTTCATCTATGGCCAAAGGTACCTGGAGAGGAATGTGATGGGGCCCTATAATGGGGCTACACTAAAGTGCATGATACTCGGTCACTTCACCTAGGGACACCTTACATACAATAGTGCTAGAAAGTGTTGTGTGTAGTATTTGCAAGTTGTAAGAAAGTCAAAATGAAGCCTCCCAGGATTTTAGAGCATCACAGTTTTTGTGGCAGAGAATTGTTCTCTTATTGTAAAACACTTCTTGAGTGTCTACTAGGCCCTGGTAGAGAATTAGTGCTCAGCTATGGCACCACAAGTTCAAGATTGAACTTGCCATCACAAGCTAGATGATCCAACATATTAAGTTATAAGGTCAATCACTTAATACTAGCAATCCATTGTATTAGAAAAACAGTAATTTCACTTTGGATCCAAGAAGGATTCATATAGTCAAGTACATCAGAGAAGCAGATAACACAGACATATGCCACCTTCATTTGCTAATGTATCTCATACCTATGACATTATAGGTTTTCTTATGGCCAACTTATAGAGGATAGAATAATTTGGACTTGGTTCTCAGGTACACTCGCGCAACACATGGGCGGAACAAGACAAAGGATTATTGTTACACTCCAGTTTCTTCTCTGCAATGACCTAAAGGACAGTGGTACAGTGAAATACCCTTCTAGAGTAGAGTAGAAAACAGTGTTGGTGATCCACTGGTTATGGAAGGAGAAATGGCCTCTAAAAGGATGTGCCACTGGGCAGTGGCAATTGGCCTAACATGTTGTCATAGAATGAATCACACCAATTTCTTCAAATCCATAGGTTCAAGCTTTAAGTTTTAGTACCTCAGAACATGACCTTATTTGGAATTGAGGTCAATGGTCATGGAATTAGAACAAACTCATTCAGGAGTGAGATAAGCCCTAATGCAACATGAGTAATGTCATCATAAAAGAAAATTGGGCACAGAGACATATTAGCAGGAAGACAATATGAAGAGCCAAGGAAAATGAGAACAGACATTTCTCACATAGTCCTCTGGATAAACCACGACACCCTGATGGCTTATTATCAGACTTCTGATCTCCAGGAACATAAGTCAAAATATCTCAAGTCAATAAATGTCTAAACGTCCCAGTCTATAGAGCTTTGTTACAGAAGTCAAAACAAACAAAATTACTAGTTAATGAGGGGCCTACAAGAAACATGCTTATAAAGTGAGATTTGAATGTCTGGAGAAGAATGCTTGGCTATGAGAGTCGGTATAAATCTTGGGGTTCTTTACACCTCAGCACACAGGCACACTTGCTAAGACAGGCAGGCTAAGCTTCTTTTTTATTAAGACAGACTGCTAAGTGGTTCTCCAGGGTTGGTGCACTAGATCCATTGCTGTGTGACTTTTTCTGGGTACATGTGAACAAATATATTCACTCTAGATAGAGCACCAACAGACCAAAGAAATGATTCCACCCAATTATAAATTGTTGAAGCAATGAGCTTACTAAGTCAGTATGGTAGCATGGGTGAGGAGCTACTTACAAGTCACTCAAAGGTAGTCACATTATTGAGAAGTCCATGCCAGCATAGGTAATAGAAGCTGGATCTCTGTGGCTCTTTGCACAACTTGAAGACAACTCAGTCTGTGTCCATTGCCAGCATTGCAACATTGTTTCTGCTGATCTTGAGGATGGGCCATTTGAATCTTTTAAATTATATTAATTAATTAATATAATATTATTAATTAATTTGTGTGTGTCTGCGTGCGTGCGTGCGTGTGAGTGTGCGTGTGTGTGTGCGTGTGTGTGTGTGTGTGTGTTATAGTATGTATGCAGAAGTTGGAGGACAAGTTCTGGAGGTCAAATCACTCATTCTGCAATATGGGTTCAGGGAATCAAACTCAGTTTTCCAGGCTTGGCAGTAACTGAGAAGCCAACTCACAGGTTTGCCTTGGGAATCTTTGAATTGTCTTAGCTTTCTGAGCCTTGTAAGTTGTAAGAGTTTCTGGAGTCTTATATTCTGTGTGTTCTATGTTCCTTCCTCCAGAAAATACTTCAAATTATAAGGAAATAGCTAAACAACATCTATGAATGAAGTTTTCTGGTGGCAGGGAAAGATCCTAGGGTAAATCTAACAGCATCATGTTTCTTCTCTCTCACCAAGACTATTCTAGTAGAACCAGTGATGCATTTCTACCTGCTATCAGTGGAGCAGAATGTAGACTCGTGAAGAGGACAAACTAGGCACTTGATGATTGTTTGTATTGGCCCATTTTCACTTTGGAAGGGACAAAAATTAAGCTTTAATGTAAATGATGCCTACTACACATATGAGTTTACCTTTCATGTCCATGGTGGTTTTATCATTACCATTGTACCAGCATGGACAGAATGCTAGATCTATACAAACATTGTGCTGTTCTTCACACAGTGTTCCCTCAGATCAAGTGGCATGCTTCATGGCAAAGGGGGTTTAATGATAGGCACAAGAGTCTCTGGTATTATCTTGTATCCAATCACTCAATATTAGCATGCTGAATAGCATAGTTTATTAAAGGCTTATCTAAGATATCATCATGGATGGCATTATACCATGTTTTTCTGTTGCTGTCTCATGGAACCCAGGAAACTCACAGATCCAATAGATCATTGTAGTGGTTTGAATACGAATGGCCCCCATAGACTCATATATTTGAATGCCTAGTCACCAGCCAGTGGCACTATTTGAAAGGATTAGAAAGATTAGGAGGTGTGGAGTATGTCCTTGTTGGCAGAACTGTGTCACTGGGGTGGGCTTTTAGGTTTCAATAGCACATTCCAGGCCCAAGTGTTCTCTCTCTCTCTCTCTCTCTCTCTCTCTCTCTCTCTCTCTCTCCCTCCCCCCCCTGCTTGCAGATCAGGGTGTAGCTTTCAGCTACTGCTTCAGCACCTGCCTGCAAACAACCATGTTCCCTGTCATGATGATAATGAAGTAACCCTCTAAAATTGTAAGCAAGCCCCCAATTAAAGAATCAACTGCTTTATTTTGTGAGAACTTCCTAGATCATGGTGTGTCTTCACAGCAATAGAATAGTGACTATGGCACTCATATATGCTATTGTGTTCCTACGGGCTGGAACTCACAGATCAAGGGGTGGATTATGAGTAGACCTTATTACCAACCCCCAGTGGCTTGCTTATGAATGTTTAGTTTCTATTTGTCTTACTTTCTTTTCCCGTTCCTATGATAAAATACTGTAACAAAAGTAATGTAAAGGAGAAAGGGTATAGTCCATCATGGCAGAGAAGTCAACAAGGCAGGAACTTTAAGTAACTGGTCCATCACATCCAAAATGAAGTAGAGAAGAGCAATGAGCACTGGCACTCAACTAGCTTTCTCCTTTTAAGTAGTTCAGTATTCAAGCCTAGGAAATGGTGCCACACACACTGGTTAGGTCCACGGACCTCCATTAACCTAATCAAGATAATCTCCCACAGGCATAACCAAACGCTTGTCCCCAGGTGATTCTAGATCTCATCAAATGACAATTGAGAACAATTATCACGAGGTCCTTGAAGGCTTAGTCTCTGGAAGATAAGAGATTCTGGTTTGTTAGCTGGAAATACTTGTACTGGGTGTTAGGTTTCTATTGAACTTGAAGTAACCATTTGGTCAGTTTGATTTCCTCATGTTCATAAACTAGAAGGTGAAGAAAGGGGAGGTTATGGTTACTTCCATCCAATAGGGGCAGGGAGAAATTTATTTAGAGCTCAGGGAATTCAATGGGAATGTTCTTTGTTCTTCTATGTACAAGAAGAGTGGATGTATCATTGAATAAGCCATAGTCCAACAAATCCAATGTAATTTTCTTGAGTAGAATATAGGCTGAACATGTAAACAATGCAGAGCAATCGCTTCACTACACACGGGAAGAACACTGGTGAAGTAGAGGTGAAGAGGAATGTAAACGTGCCTCAGATATAGACAGTAGCCTCAGAGGCCAACCATCACCTTCTCAGGAACCCTCTAGCATTAACTATTCATAGAGACATCGGTTGGCTGCCATTTCAAATGGGCCTCAGGATAAATTGGCTTTGAACTTCACATGTCTTAAGGGAGACTTGAGGATGTTTTAGTTAAAAACAAAACAAAACTGAGTGGTAGAAGGAATTAACCAACAGAAATGTTTTGTCCCTTCAGACCCTCATAGACTAATCTGTTCCTGGTGTAGTCCTTGCTACTCTGACAAGTTCTCTGAAGACTCCCACCTTTTCCCCACAGTCTTATTTCTTAACTCCTGACCTGGGGAGTCTTGGATGTCAAGATAGTTCATTGTGGGACCTCATTTAGCACTGAAAATTGTGCACATTGACATCTGGGGGTATTAAAATCCCACAGATGATCTTGAGATGTATTCTAAGTGGCTTTGTAGGCTGTCTTGCATGTTTAACCAGTCTTCCATGACAGCCAAGTGGGTAAACATATTTGTTTCCCTTTTATACATTCATTGTACACAGTGCTGAATTTCATAGAGCCATTTTCATGCAAGTATTTAATGTATTTTGACCATATTCCCCCATACCCTTAGCTTTCCTTCCCTTTCATCTCCAATTAGTTCCTTTCATCACTTCTACTTTTATGTTGTATGTACATAAATATTTTTAATATCTAAATAAAATCTAGGATCCACCTGTGATATACAATGTGATATTTGTATTTGTGAACCTGACTTAATTAACTTAGATTTGATAATTTTTACTTATATACACTTCCTTGCAAACAACATAACTTCTTCCTAGCTGTACCAAATATCATTGTGAATATACTACATTTTCTTCATCCATTTCTCTGTTGATGGACACTTACATTAATTTCATAACTTAGCTATTGTGACTAGTTCGGCAATAAACATTGATGTGCAGCTGTCTCTGTGATGTCCTGATTTAGGAGTGATGTAGCTGATTTAATACAGTAGATTTATTTTAGTTTTTTGAAGAAACTAACTTCATACTGACTTACACAGTGGTTCCTGTGTTCACATTCCCACTAGAACTGAATATGGACTTCTCTTTCATCTACATCCTCAGTAGCATTTTAAAAATTAGTTTTCTTAATGATTATCATTCTGACTAGAGTGAGATGAAATCTCAATGTAGTGTTTTTTTTATGATAAGTGAGGTTGAAATTTTGTATATGTGTGTGTGTGTTTAATGGCCATTTATATTTTATCTTCTGAGAACTGTCTGTTCATTTCATTAGCCAATTTATTGATTGGGTTGTTTGATTTCTTGGTAGTTTTTGTTTAATTTAAGGATAATTTTCATTTAAAAATTTATTACAAAATATGTCTAATAATTTTTATTTTATATATATGACTGCTCTGCTCGCATGTAAGTCTATATACCGTGTGTGTGTGTGTGTGTGTGTGTGTGTGTGTGTGTGTGTTGTCTATGGAGCCCAGAAGAGTGCATTGATTCCCCCAGAATTAGAGTTACAGACAGTTGGGAGCTGCCATGTGGATATTGGGAATTGAACCTGTCTCCTCTGGAAGAGCAGCTAGTGCTCTTAACCACTGAGGCATCTCTCCTGCCAAAAATTCAGTTATTTTAGTTCTTTGTATAGTTTAGATATTATTTCTCTGCAAATTGTATAGCTAGCAAAATATTTTTTGCTGTTTTGTAGGTTGTCTCTTCACTTGATTGTTTCCTCTCTTTTACAGAAGCATTTTAATTTCATAAAATCTCATTTATTGATTGCTGGGATTATTTCTTGAGCAATTGGATCCTTTTCAGAAAGTTCTTGCCTATGCCTACATTTTGAAATGCTTTTCCTATTTTTTTTTTCTCCAAGAGTCTCAGAGTTTTAGAATTGGGGCTGATTTTTGTGAGGGTAAGATAGGGATCTAGTTCATTTTTCTATAAGTAAATATCAAGCTTCCCCAGTGCTATTGGTTGAAGAGGCTGAATCTTTTCTCCAATGTATGTTTTTGGAATCTTTGTCAAAAATTACATGCCTGGGGCCATGTGGATTTATATTATATTCCATTGATCTATTTCTGGCTTTGTGTTAGTACCATGCTAGTTTTGTTTGTTATAAATATAAAGGCCTTCATAAATTTGTATGTTACTTTGGTGTGTGTATGTGCGCGCATGCGTGCGTGCGTGTGTGTGTGTGTGTGTGTGTGTGTGTGTGTGTGTGTGTGTGTATGTGTATTGTGAAGGGGCACATCTATGCATATGTGTGTTTGGCTCAGAAGTCAACCTTTGGTGTTATTCCTCACAGGCTGTCTACCTTGGATTTTGGAATTTTAAATTTTATACACACACACACAAAATCACTCCTATTTTTTGTTTGTTTGTTTTTTTTCACTTTAGTACTAGGGATCAAATTCAAGGCCTAATGCTTCTGCATCAAGCACCTTACAAGCTGAGCCATCTCCCTAGCCCCATGTGCTACATTCCTGTGTTGACTTCCTTATACTGCTCTGTGCATGCTTGTTCCTTGGGCAACAGAAATGTCAGAGATAAGAGTAAGCCACCAGGAGTATGGGGAAGAATGACTTATGTGATAAAGGTCCATGAGTATAAAGTGATAGGGGTTAGTATGTGAGGAAATGATTCTGTAGGCATGGAGAAAAGGGTGCTTGAAATGTCACTGGATGTTTCAGCTTCAAAATCTGGGGCTAGACTGGCTTGAGGTGTGGGGAAAGTAGAGATGGCCAGACCAGAACACTCTTACTAGAAGAAGTAAAACGTTGGAGAAGACAGATCAGAATGGAGTATAAGATCCAGGGAATACATTGGCCATCTGCTGGGGAGAAAGGAACTCTACTTTCCCCGAAATTTCAAGAAAAAGAAGGGAAAGAGAGCAAGAAAGTGCATGGGAATGTGAAGGACAAAGCTTTGTCTTCTTCACAAACCCTGAACTGAGGCTGCTGTTAGTGTAGTTAGGGTAGGTGGGATACTGAGACTAGAGAAAGCTCATAGTGAAGGCTTAGGCCAGCTGCTCTGGGGAATTCCAGAGGAATCAAGTAAGGAGCTTCACCTGACCTACCTGCCTATAGAGACAGACATCTGCAGCCTTTGTACAAAGAGTCTGGGGATGTTGTTGTCTGAGTGCAGAGTTGGTGTTCCATTTTCAGGCTGAATTGCAGCAAGTGTAGATGTACCCTCCATTTGACTCTCATTTGGCTTCCCTTCCAACTGTACACCCCCTTCAGATGTACCCCCTTTCCACCTTCAAACTTCTGCCTAAATTACTCCTCATGTAAGCAACAACTGGTCATATATCCCCCAAGCCACAACCCACATTCTTCAAATCGCAGCCTAAAGCCCCACCTCTAAGAAGCTATCTTTGTGATTAATACCAGCCATTCTCCAACCTCTCCATAGCAGCCTGAGACTTTGCCTCTTATCCAATGCACTCCTGTAACTTTTGCTGCTTTCCAAATTTAGCCAGAGCCAGAAGACAGTAAGTGTCTGTCCTAGGGCCATGCTAGAATGGCATTTCTAAAGGGCAGAGATGACCCTACTTTCTCCTTCTGACCCTTTTTACTTCACACTAGGCAAATGAAACATCTCAACTTCCTTGGAGAGCCCCAGGCCATTCCATGGTTTCTTAAGATTAGTCATCCTTAGGAACTCAAGGGAGGGGTTTAGTTTACCCAGGAGACCCCTGAGTTTCAGTGCAAAACATTGTGCATACAAGTACAAGTGTGTTTCCATGCATTTTTCTAAATAGAAGTCCTATTAACTTTTAGGTGGGATCTTGTCCACAGGTTTAACTCACCTTCCCCATTTTACAAAGGTGAAGGTTGAAACCCAAGAGGTGACAAGTCTTCCCCAAGGTCATCTTGGCTATTCAAGTTATTAAGGAAGAAAGGGGTGGCTTCAGAGTCTCTCAGTGGGGCTGTTGTCCAGTTGCAAGGTTAGATAGAGTGCAGTTCCAAGATCTGACCCCTGTATATTCCTTGAGAGCTTGTTAGGCTCATTCCTCACCCACCAACCTAGAATCTACATTTGAACCAGCTTACTTGAAGATTGGATGGTGCATTCAAGCAAGACGAAGGGTGGAAGAAGTTCTTTATTTCCAGTGTTTTGTTGTCTAGACGTAGATTGGGAGCTACCACATCATGAGATTTAAGATGTTCTATTTAGTCTTCATCTGAGCAGAGAACTCATCTAGATTCAGAAGCCTTCTTAGGGATGAGGAAAGAGTGAGGTGTGGCTCTCTCCTATCTTGTCTCCACTCAAGATGCCAGGCATGGATTCTATGTACAGACACATTTGTGTCCCACAGATGTGCCATATACCACTGGAAACACCTTATGTTTGTTCACTATACCAAGCAGAGTTCTCCAGAGAAATATGCAGATATATTTAAAGGAATTGGCTTGTACAGTTGTGTGGCTGGCAAGTTTGAAATTTGCATAGCAGGAGGATAGCTGGGAACTCAGACTTGAATTGATCTTCAGTTCTGAGGCAGACTTTCTTCTTCGTGAGAGAATTCAGGGCTAATTCTTAAAGTCTTAAATGGATCAGTTGAGTATAGCCAAACTTCTAAGGGGACTAACCTTTTTGTAAAGTCAACTAGTTGCAGGTGCTGACAAAAGCAAAAATAAATATACCTTTATAACCATGTCTAGACTAGTGTTTGATGGGGTCACTGGGCACCAGGAGATGACTAAGTTGAGACATAAACATGACCATCATACTTACATCAACTTTACAATAATCCTACAGCTAGCCCCATTTTACTGTTAATGAAGTTGGATCACTCAGAGGGCAAGAGACCCACCCAAAGACAGAAAAGCCAGTCAGTGACAAGCCAGAACCAGGCTATAGATAGCAGGGCTTCAGGTAGCTCTTGCTATTTGGCCAGGGTACATCTATAGGTGACCCAGCCACTGAGAGCCTGAAGTCCAAGGTTGGCAGCACCCTGGAATCTGGTTCTGAATTTAGGGACTAGTACACTCCTCCATGACAAGGTCTTCCACTAACAGAAGAAGCTTCTTAACATCATCACAGACTTGGCACTTAACTTGGCAGGGATCGTTCCTGCTTAAGGAAGCTTATTACATTTTTCCCAGGCATGTGGGCTCAGTCCTGTTGGATAGGTGAGGTAATCTCACTTCCTGTTTGTGTGGTGATGTCTCAAACCCCTATACTCTAACACTGTGTATGCATCATCCTAGCAGCTTGAACATTGAACTCATTCCCAAATACATGCCCAGGTAGACACTAACCCAGGACTGTGGGGCACTGATTTCCCAAGCACCTTCCATACTGACAGCCAGGTTAGCCTGCAGGAGCTATGCTTTCATAGGTGTCTAAGCTTAGGTAAAGTCAGGCTAAGAAGTGATGAGGTGCCTGACCCTTTGTGCCTGACATGATGATATCAAGAGATACTGTAATATGTTGACAGGGGAAAACACCTTGGAAGATAGCCGCCATGACTGATACCAAATTCAGAAAGAAAAGCTGGCCTTGGCAAGTCAATTTGGGTAGACTAGCACTGGAAGTCTCAGAAAGATTTGGTTACTCAGAAAGAAAGGCCTGACTTCTTGTTCTTGCACTTGGCCCACTGGGCTTCCATAAGAGGGCTGGCTCCTTAGAGTGTATGCAAGGTCTCTACAGAGTAACATTTTTTCCCATTCCATAAATGTTACAGTTCGTAGAATAATTATTGGCTGTATGCTAGATATTGGAAGTGGAATGTGACCAAGATCAAATTCATTGCTGTGTTCCTGATGTTTGCTATATACCAAGGAACAGATACAAGAAACAAAAACCTCTGAGAGTAGAATATGGAGGGAGGAATGTTTCCAAGCCTAGGAGATTCTACTGCAGCTCTCAAGGGGAGGGGCACCACATACAAAACTGTGGTTAGAACAACATGTGGTAGGGACATTTCAGCACAGATGTCTTCTCAACTATGGGCTTTCAGTCTCTCTGCTATCCTCCCATTACGTCACCCTCTTACTCTTATCTACTATCAACTGGGTTGCTGTTTTTTTTATCATTCACCTGGAGAACTTAACCAATGTCTGGATACTACACGACTTCCTTCAGTGAAACGAGGCAACAAAGTTGAGGCCCTTGGCAATTTAGAGAGAAGACCAACCCGCAGACAACTAAGGAAGCTCATCAACCATGCTTGACTTTCTTATCTCTCTACCAGAGTCATGCAGCACTTGGGAATCCCCAACACATGGGATTGGGGATAGATCAAGGGAACTCAAAGGGGGAGACGTTGCAGGTGTGGCTGTATTTAGATTTGAAAAGAGAGGGAATCAGATCAACCAAATGTGGGTCTTTCCTATGTTCAAGAAGTCTGTTTTTACAAGTTAGGTAAGTAAAGTTTAGAAAGGAAAGAATGTGACTACTCCAAAATCTCTTGGTTTTGAAGGGTTTTTGAAGGGAACAGGACCCTACATTTAGTATCCTGAGCATTAAAGAGTCTGGAGAACATTTGAGCATCAGTCAGAAACAAACAGGGAATGTGGTGACTCACTGATCTCCCAGCCGTGAGTTAGGCAGTCTGAGCTGAGACAATACCTGGGAGGAATTCCAGGTATGGACAACAATGCTGTTTGTGACTGCAGAATTCAGAGTCGACATGCCAGCCTGTGTCCTCCCTCCTCTGCTGTAACTCTTCCTCAAAATTAACTTCACATATTTCTTAATATGACAGCTAAGGCCCTTTAAGAGCTAGTCTTACCCCCTGTATATGTACTAAACACTTGCTGATTTGTCTCAGGCCATCTCTATGACCTCCTGTGTGAGATGCCTGGTGGCCAGCCCTGCTCTCCAACAGAAAACCAGGAGCCCCAGGGTTGGAGAGATGCTTGAGGACACAGCCTCTGAGCTAGATTCCTGTGCCTTTTCTACCTGGTATTCAGTGCTTTATGCCTTTCTATAAAGTAAGGTTCAGGCTCCATTGCATACCCAGAATTTGGAGCAGAGTCCACTATTTTGTCTAATGTTTTCATGATGAAACCTATTCACTCTTCTGAAGCATAGATTTTATTCTCCCAGCAGCTTACCTTGCTGTCCATTCTATACCAGTAGCAGGACACTGGGACTGTGTCTGGGCCCATCTCACACTTTCTGTTCCGTGCATATGGAATAGGCAGTTCACAGGCTCCTGGCACTCTAACTTCCCTGTGGCCAGCCTGGTAATTTTGAACCAGTAGGCCAGCCCTTGAAAGAATTGATGGCCTATTGTCATTACCCAAAAATTCTCAGCAGTCCATCATAAGTTGTCTGAACCATTCTAGGGCTAAATTTGGCAAGGGAGGAATCCTAGGAATTCTTTAGGCTCTCATATTCCACCTTGTTATTTTAGGGTCCAGGGAAGAAGGGACAGAATCTGTGAAATTTTATCCCCAGCCCCTATACCGGGCCTGAAGGAGAGGCAGCCTCCTCCCCCATTCTAACCTCAGTCCCCTCCCTTAGCACCACGGCCACCAGGACCACTCAGAAGGCTCTGCTTGCACACTAACACCAGGGGTGCTGGGATGGGAGATTTCAAGCACCTCTGCTGCCATGAGACCTTCATCTCCCACCTCTTAGGAAACATAGGGAGATTTGCCCAGACAATGTCCTTTGTCCATCTGCAGCCTGGTCACATAGACATCTAATTTCTAAAGCCTCCCCTCCGACCCTGTCCAATCTCATCCTGTCCCCCTTCCCGGGATGTGGCTTCCCCAGGTCTTTGGTGGACATTCAATAGCAAACTAGGAAGTAGGAGTGGATGGACTACACATGGTGTCCCTGCAGCATGTTCCACCATGCTGGGTGGAACACATCTATGTCAATGCTGTGGCACTGCTGGGCTCTCCATTAGAGCCATGCTGTATTCCATCAAAATCCCTGTGTGCACCTGACCCAGGCTAGAGGCCTGTCTGTGTCCAGTGATCCACCTTTCCCCTGCTCTTTTGCACAGTGGCTCAGCATTACAAGTGGCTGACAGAACCACAGGCCTATTTCTATCTAGGAGGACTGTCCTCTTTGGGATGACTCAGAGCAAAGCCCAGTTCTCCTGTCTTCTGATAGCCTACAGGGGATGAAGGGCCTGCCATGGCTCCTTGGGCTTCCAGTGGGAAAGCTCTGGCAGCTTCCATCTGAGTCAGCCTGACACCGGGGCAGTCCCTCCTGAGATGCATCCTGTACCTGTGGGAACCATGCACTAGACAGAGACCATCTTTGCCAGGTGAACTTCAGAGAAGTATTCTGAGTGACCCTGGCCAAACCTACAGAGTCACCCGGAGGAAATATCCCATCTAGCTTGCCATTGACTGTGAGGGTCTGGAATAAGCTGCTGGGTCCTCCATGGCCCACTGGCAGCTTGGAAGACCCCAACAAGAGAACAGAGGCCCTCTCTGGCTTGGACTAAGGCTGACTTGGATCATTACTCTGGGAATTCTCCCCACAGATCTTTGAAGGAGGCATGTAGGGGTTAGATAAATTAGATTTAGAAAATATATAGGAGTTTCTGATACTGTCTCTTAATTCGGGGCCTGAAGAGAATTATCAGCATGAAGTCAGCAAAAACAGGAAAGACTTAATAGACTGAAAAACAGGAAAGACTCAATAGACTGAAAAACAGGAAAGACTCAATAGACTGAAAAACAAGGTTGAAGTCAGGAAAACAGGAAAGACTTAATGGACTTGAAGAAACAAAGTATCTGGCCTGACATTGTTTTCAGCTGCTAAGTGGGCAGAGCCCAAATTAAGCTGAAACAGAGTTACTCCTATTTAAGGACAGTGAATGGAGCCCAGAAAGAGAAAGGCCCCTGATGCTAAAGAGCTCCAAGAGTCCTGCTGGAAAAAAGGGCTGGTGATGGCCAGCTCTCTCCCTGAAGCAGAAAGAAGCCGGTGAGCAAAGAAAGCCTGAGCAAGACACCAAAAGGCCAAGGACTGGACTCTGTGGCTCAGCTTTTGCCTAGAGGGGTCTGATCTGTCCGATCAGTGGCCTAGGGGAAACTGTGCCTGGCTTTAAGGACTGATGCAGAGCAGCTGAGTTCCTGATTCAAAAGAAGTAAGTTGGCCTGCAGACGGCTGGGGTCTCCCACAGAGAAGAAAGCATGAAGCCTTATTTAAGGTGAGACTGCAATAACCAACTGACCCTGACGAACCTGCATCTGAGAGATACAGAAAAAGGACTGCTAAGTGCATTAAAGAATCTACAACAAAGACTGTGTTCCTGATGACTGAGGACCTGCCCCAGAGACTGTATCATTCTAAAAGGTTATGAAAGTAGTTGTTATAATTATCAATAGGTTTAGTGGATAGGTTAAAGGTGTTGTAAGAGTTTATAGGACTAATAATTAAGAAATTGTTGGTGTTAGTTATAAGTGAATTTAGTAATAAATAAATAAGAGTTAAATAATAATTCAAAAGTTCAGTTACAGAGGCAAGTGTATGCATTAAGTAGATGAGGAAACCATGCACCAAAGCCACACAATACAACAATCCAATTTCAGAGCCCCAAACTTGCATTCTGATGTCTTCTGTCTATTTTTTAAGATTCTTGGATGCTTAGATACCCAATTGCTGATAGCCCATTCTACCTAATACTCAGCACTGTGTCAGGCACAAAGGTAACATACTGCTTGTATCTCGTGGAGGTTTGGCTTAGGCACTCATACCCCGCTAGATGGAGTCTAATACTTCACCAAATTCTGTCCTAATCTCAGGACCTGGCATATGGGAGATCCCTTGTCACTGTAGCACACCCGTGAGCCTGTTGTATAGGCCACAGCAGCTATTCAGGGAAAGTACTTGGTAGTGAAACTGAGGGAAAGACAAAAGGTCTTTGGAGCAGAGAAGAAAGGATGGTTGGTATGGTGAGGCACATAGAGGAAAGTGCCTTTGATGTTTTTCAAGGAATTATAATTCTAGAAATATAAACAAATTGAAATCAATTTCTATATAAGACGTACCATGAAAGACAGATTGGCTGCTTGCAAGTTCATTGCACCCAAACTTTAATTAAATCCTTTAAAATGAAAATTGGCCCTGCATTCTACTAATTGACCCGATATAGCGAAAGAAGGCCCTGTGTAGGCCTGCAGTGATTGTGTGTTAATAACTTTTATTTCTGCATTCTCATCTAACTCTTTATTACACATTCAAGAAATGTGTGGCACAGAGCTTGTCACCACAAGGTGTAAAGGGATGAAACCTCCACAGACTGCCCTTGCCCCTGCCTAGGCCAGCTGTCTGCCCTGAGTTCACTTGGGACCATTTGAGGCTCTTCTCCTTTCCAGAAGCAAGGATCTGGACATTCTTTCATTTGTTGTAGTGGGCATTCTGAAGGTTCTCCAAGTTCATAAGGGTCATGGCTGCTTTTGTGCAGAAATGGTACTTCCCAATGCTGGCAACATTACACATGGCTTGTAAAGATCTGGGAGGCACAGCTGTGGTCTCATCCTTTATGGCTCCATTTAGAGACATCACGGTTGGTGGCCAGTCAGCCCATGAGCAGCATCTCCTTGGCAGGCTACAGTTCCTGGAATAGCTGTGAGTTTCCTAGAGTCTCTTCTGCTTAGAGACCCTGGCCAGCTTCTGTCTCTTTGGTCCTCATGAATCCCTATTATTCCAGTGGATAAGCATCCAGTCTTTGGGCCTATCATCATAACAAAACATTCACAAGATTCCACAGCTGTAATCTGCAGAACGTCTCTGTGGGAGAGAGTAGCAGCATGGAGCCTTATTCGTACTCTGTGAAGGGCATTCTCTCTCAACTCCTGCTTGGATACCTCTGCATACTGTGCTGCTATCCACAGGTAGTGGTGAGGGCGAAGTGAGGAGTTATACCACTTCAGTTTTCTGACCTTACTGTCCAATCTTGCCAGAAAATTTTCACTGGTGAAAGAAACTAGTCAGTGAATTGTGTCCCCCAAGAACACAATGTCTGAGACTTCATGGGACAACAGTAGACACTCTTTGAGTCACTCAACAAAAGTGCCCTGGGTACTGTAAGTGGAACCAGTAGGAAGGTCAGAGTTGGTAGCTATGGAGATAGAAGACCCTGAAGTATTGTTTGCTAGGTGCTATAAGAGCACTGAGTGCAAAGCATTAAGGAGCTAAGACAAGCAGGTGACTATGTTTTCCAGGGTGCAAGCTGCTGGACAAGTAACAACATCGCAGGGAGGAGGTGCTGGAAGTGAAATTTAAAAGACTAGAAGGATTTTCCAAGAGGAGAAGCAGAGAGCATAATTGGTATGAATGCCTCTAGTGGGCTATGGAGCCAGGCAGAGACATCTGGCTTTGTCCCTGTTCATCAATTTCACACTCACATAGAGTCTATGATCAGGACTGGACAATCTAGATCCCCAAATGCTCATATGGAAAAGGAAAGAGGCAAGACCTCGTAGGAAATCTAGAAGCCTGACAACTGATGGCCAGCTTGCACACTCACACAGGCATAGGTACACTTACACATACACACATGTATGCACAGAGATACACATGTACTTGAGCACATGTTTGTGTTTACCTCATAACTCATAACTCATAACTCAAAGGTCCTGACATCCAAAATGATGAGTTTAGAAGTAAGGCCTTAGGTGGATCTAGATGAGGCCATGAGAGCAGGGTTCTCTGATGGAACTTGTGGATTTGTAAAGAAAGAGATAACCACTATTTTTTTCAGAACAGGAAAACAGTTATCACCATGACCAAAAGTGACTTCTGGAAGAAGGAATTGATTTTGGCTCACAGTTACAGAGGAGAATGGCAGCAGCAGAAAACATGGTGGCATGAGCAGAAAGCTGATAATAAAAGAGGCATAAGGCTTTAAACTCTCAAAGCTCACCTCTCATGACATACTTCCTCCAGCAAAGCCACACCTCCTAAACCTCCCCAAACAATGCTACCAACAGGGGACCAAGTGTTCAAATGCCTGAGCCTATAGGGGAACATTTCTCATGGAAACCACCATAAACCATGAAGCAAGTTTGCTGGCACCTTGTTCTTCGTCCTCCTAACCTCCAGACTTGTGGGAGATAAACTTTTATTGTTCAGCCATCCAGCCTGAATGTAAAATGTAAAATGTTAACTTTTATTTATTTAATATTTATGAATCCGTGTGCATGTCTGCACATATAGATATATAGGGGCATGTATAGCACACATATGTACAGTCAGGCTTACTTGGACAAATGTTCACATGTGTACATGTGTGAAGATATGAATAGACTGGCACATCCAAAGATGTGTGCCTGTGCCCAGAAACATACTCAGACTCATACACATGAACAAATGCCCTTGCACATCGATGTGCACACACAGCATATGCACAATGTTATGTGGACTCATCTTGGGGAAGATATAAGCAGATAGAAGATAAAGAAGAGAGCAGATCAAAGATTCCAACAAAGTTCAACTTGGCAAACCAATGAGTTTATTGAACTTCCTTACTTGCCTTTTGGAAAAACAATTACTTGGGTATGTTTGGGTGACTCCAATGTAGCTGTGTAACCAAAAGTCTCACCACACTAGATAACTTCCTCATCTCCACAGATGGAGAACAACTTTCAGTTATCCTTCCATGTGCTTCTATGTACTCTAGCACCTCTGAGGACTACATGTAGTTCAAACAGAACTAAATGGGGCTTGGCAGAAGGTGTAGGAAGATGTGACTAGAAACTCATATGAGGGTCTAATGACCCTTCCAACTCTTCCTTTTATAAGGCAACACTGACAAGCTCAAACTTGACTGGCTCTTTTGGATAGTCACAACTACTCTTATTAAGATGGTAGGAGGACCGTGTTTGGCAGCACATGGTGGCCCCTCTTCCCGATACCACAAGCCTCTATGCTCCTGAGAACCTAGCCTAAAGGCTCTACTCCTGAACAGAAGCAAAGTCTAGAATAGACTCTCAGGGTCCTAGCCACAGTGTAACCTGAGACTTTCACAAAGGGAATGGAAAATCATGTTCTGGGACTTCTACATAGGACAGCCATTCGCCATGAACACAGATCAAAATCTATTCTTTCCTTTCTGCTTGTATTTCCCCATCCCCACTGGCCCTGCCCTGGAGTGACAAGAAAGGGAAACATGAAGGCAGGGGAGGCATCAATGACAATGCTAGAGCAAAGAGAAGAAGACAACCTTAAATCTTATCTGTGGGAAAGATTCTGCATATATAAGTGTGTGCATATACATGTGAGGTTATGACTGAGATTGTGAGTGTGCATATGCAAGAGTTTGAGAACATAATGAACACATTTGTGTGCACGAGTGTGAACTGCAGGTGGCAATGTTGGTGGGTCTCTTTGGAGATGCAGAGCCCCTATCCTTGCTGCCTGGGTCCATGCTATTGTGTAGATGTTAGCGTGAGTGTTGAGCAGTTCAGCAGGAACAGTAAAAATGTGCTGAAACTTTAGAGCCCATATGTGGGGCTAGGAATTGGAGCAGAGTTGGGGATCCTATGTAGCTGCCAGGGAACTATCTCTTTCCTTCCTTGTTATCTTTTCTTTCAGAAATGGAGAGTATCATAGTTTCTTTTCCTATTCTAAGAAAATCAACTTAAGGAAGAAAGGGTTGATTTTGGTTCACAGTTCAAGGGTACAGTCCATCATGGCAGGACAGTTTTGGCGGCACGAGCTTGGAGGCATTCGGCAAGCAGAAAACAAAGGATCCCCATGAACAGCAAGCTCTCATCCTCCCCCTTTAAATATATTCTTTTCTCACATATTGCACATTAAGTGCAGTTTCCTCTCCCAACTCTCTTCCTTTTGTATAGTTCAGGATGCAAAGCCAGGGAATGGTGTTATCTACCTATAATGTCTTCCACCTCATTAAACATAATCAACCTAATCCCTCACAGGCTTGCCTAGCAGATAACTCTCCCCAGGGTGTATGTGGAGGCTTCCAAATGCTGCCAAACTGACAATTGACACTAACCATCACAAAGGCCTATGATATGCTGGCTGATAAGGTAATCCTTGGCAGGGATCCCACAGGCCTCTTGAGAGACAAGGCCTCTTGAGGGTGGTCACCAGAACTTCTCTTCAGAGAAGATGGTTAGGACACTCACACCACCACTGAATACATCTGCCCCACGCTTGGAAACCACCACCTGTATTGCTCTGTCCTAGAGATTCCTGGGGGCTCACCCATTCCTAGAACTCCAACTATGAACTTTGCCTGCAGCTTTTTGTCCCTGTCAATTTGTGAAGCTTCTGGGGGTTTCCATGGCCTGTCTCCCGCCTCCTTTCCTTGATGCACTGACCTCCCCATTATTCCTATCCTGTCTGCCCACAGAATCTCTGCCTGCTTGGTGTACCACACTATATATTATACAAACAATTGTTTTCCTGCAGTCCTTGCCCAGGGAAACTAAGCATTACAGAGATGGGAAATAGTTGCTCCAAGGACATTCCATGATGCAATAGTATAACTGAGTCCTTAAGACAGGATCTCATGTAGCCTCAAACTCATTTTGTAGCTTGGGCTGACCTTGAACTTCTGAACCACTTGCCTCTACTTCCAGAGAGCTAAGATTATGGGTGTGCACTACTATAACCAGTTTTTATGATGCTCATGATAGAAACCAGGATTTTGTGCATGCTAAGCAAGCATACCAATTGAGTTAGATTCCCAGCTACTACATCCTGGCCTTTTAGGAACCCTGGGACTCTTTGAACCTCAAGAGGCTTGCACAGCACACAGCTTAGAGGTGGGATTTAGGTTGCATCCCAGATGGTAGAAGCTAGACCTAGAGAAAGGAAATGACATAATAGATGGGAAAGGGCTTAGCAGATGCTCAAATAATCATGGCTATGGCATGCCTCTATAGCTCATCAGTGAAGTCATAGTTTCCAGGTTCTTGAGCTCCAGACTCCTGTTTCCATAGACTTATCGTTTGCACATAGGGCCTAACTTGAACATGATCCTACCCATATAAACTGAATCCTGACCACAGATGAGTTGAAAGAGTGAAGACAGATACAGGCCCACAGGGCAGCCATATCACAAAGAGGCAGGATCCTGGGTCTTGATCTAGCAGGCAGTATTTCCTGACACATGCCCAGGCTCTGCTGCCTGCTGGCTGTACCACTTTCTGGGCCTCCCATGCTTCCCTTTTAAAATGGGATCAGTGGGAAGTACAATTTATTCTAGAAGACTAGAATCCTGCTGGGTATGCCAGCTCCATCTCTGTGGCTTGGGGGAAGTCCGTTCCTTCCTCTGCATAGTTTCTATATCCCTAGAAGTTGTGAAAAAGACATAGATAGCATAATACTACTCTTGTTAAGGAGAGAAGAGTGGATTTTCAGGTATCATTGTATTCACTCCATTTAATACAACTAGCACAAATATACCAAATGCCAACTCTGGCCCCATACTATGGGTAGAGTATGGACATCTGGGTAGTGGACATGGTCAGCCTGTGTCCCTGTCTTTGGGTGTTGACATTTTAACAGGGAACTAGGTTAGATAGAGTTGACTCTCAGGGGTCCAGTTCTGAGGCTTCTGAGGTAGACACTAACTGTAAGGTACCTTACACACACCCAGTAAATCCAGGATGTCCCCCTCCTACCATGTCCAGAATGGAGATTTATCCCATATAAGGTCATGTTTTCCAGAAATGTCTTCTCTCCCCACATCTGCTACTAAAAGCACTACTGACCTTCTTATAACAGGGCTACAGGAGGGTGAGCATCAGCAGTAGGAGGTGTCACAACGGAAACAAGAGGCTGGAGCGATTCAAGAAAAGGCCATGAGCCAAGGAATACAGGTGGCCTCTAAACGCTGGAAAAGGCGAGGAAACAGATTTTGCCTTCTAACCTCCAGAAGGAATGTAGCCTGCTAGTGACCTGATTTTAGCTCAGTGTGACCCACTTCAGACTTCTGATATGCAGAACATTAAGAGCATAAATGTGTGCTGCTTTAAGCTACCAAGTTAGTGGTAATTCGGTGTGGCAGCTTTAGGACACTGACACAAAGGAACTGGTAGTTAAGCACTTGCCATGTGCCAGGCACCACACTTACAGGTGTCCACAAGTTGTCTCATTTGGATCACAGAATGATTCTCATGGCTTTCAGGAGCTCTTTTTGTAGTGGTCAGGTTACATACGAGTCTCACTGAGATACAACCTACATTTACGAAATAGAGGTATGCTAGCCTGAAGAACATACCTAATAGGCCTTCTGGACTCTGTGCCCTCTACTGCCTGACAGCCACTGAGAGCCAACTGCCAGGACTGGAGGGCAGATTTATGAGGGGGTGCATCCAACATGAGTGTAGAATGGAATTGATCTCAACCAAGGTAGATTCCTTCCCATCACTGACTCTCTCAGAAGCCTGAGGCTGGGCCGGCATCATAGTTCCCTAATGGCCATTGGTTTCAGCAATGATTCAATTTATAACATCCCTTCCTGGATGCTATCCCAAGCTTGGCTAGGATGCCTCTAGGTGTAGCACACTCACAGAACTGCCGAGGCTGAGAGGTATTTCTGTTCCATCATTCCTTGAAATCAAGGAATTCTTGAGAATCTGTGCTCTCAGGACCCAAAAGACCTGAAAACTGGGGCTCAAATATGCCAGAGCTATTGCTAAAGGTAATTTGACTGGGTCGGTGTCATATTGGTAGATCTAGGACCCCTAATTACCAGCAGCTGGCTCTCTCTGTTGACTAAGATCACTGACCCTAATTTAAGAGGCAGAAGTCCAAAGAGACCTGACTCAACAGCAGGTGCAAACAACACACGATTAGCCTACTGGCATGGTAACCAGCATGGTAGAGTGAATTTCTTCACTGACCCTTCAGAGACCCATGCCAGCATTGATACGAGAGACCTAACTCACCAGCTACTTGGGTTAGCACTGATGATTTCCCAGCTTGTATTGAGGGTGGTGGCTGTGTATAACATCTATAACCTTCATAGGGTATGTCTGTGATATATCTAGAGAAGTGCAGGTCAGGCTCACCACATCTGTGCCCTGTCCTTTCAGCTTGCTACCAGGACCTTTCTTTTGGGCAATGCCAGTGACTTCTTATAATGCTATTTAGAGCAATGACCCTGTGAAGGTGAGAGTGGCTCTTGTCTCAAACTGTAACTTTTTGGAATCCTTGCTGACATTCCCAAGGTGACGGATACATTCTTGGACTCTTAGACTAGGAAGCCTTGGTCCTGTGGGGGCAAGTTCCACCATCTCTGTCTCCCCTTCGTAGCCTTAGCTCCATTTTCAGGAGCCTCTGAGCAATTTGAACTTCTGCAGACCCCATTGTTAAGCAGAATGGGATGGGCCCTGTTCCATCAAGAACTCCTGGTCTGGTGAAGAGGAAATGAGGAGAGATGAGGCCTTCTAGTAGGCATATATTAGCAAAAATTGTGAATTATGGCTACAAAGCCTTCAGCTACCATTCAGAACAACCCAACGTTGTTCAAATAAAAAGGAACTGACCAGTGATAAGAGTCCCAAATGGCTATATCAAGTCAAGTGCTAAGTCATACTGCACTCTTGAGGGGGACTAATTGTCCCCTAACTACTTGAAACTTCTTGTCCTACATTCTCCTTTGGGAGATAGTGTATCTTCATTTCTGATTGACTTGAAACATATTTTCCCCCTCTATGCTTGCTAATGGTCTGTAAACACTTTTTTTCCTTTGTTTTGCTGAGAGGGAATGTGATTATGTAGCTCAGGCTGGCCTACTGTTCCCAGTGATCTTGCTTCCACATCACAGGAACTGGGATTATTGGTCTGTACCATCATTCTCAGTTCTAAACTCATGCTTTCTTTTTTTAGTTTTTAGGTTTTATTTTATATGTTTGAATGTTTTGTCTGTCTGTATGCCTGTTCATCACATTCATGCCTGATGCCCACAGAGGCCAAAAGACAGCTTCAGATCTCCTGTACCTGGACTTTACAGATGGTTGTGAACCACCATGTATATATGCTGGGAATCAAACCTGGGTCCTCCGTAGAAGCAACAAGTAAGTGTTCTTAAATGCTGAGCCATCTCTCAAGCAGGTATAAACCCCTTTTTAAATGGAGCTAGAAACTACTTCATGAGAACAAATTTTTAAACAAAACATTGGAATGTTGTAATTTTCTGAGTATGTTCTACAACAGGATCATCTGGAGCATCTCAGAAATTCACATTTCCAGGCTCTTCCCCACCAGGGCTGAAGCAGAGATTCTGGGAGTAAGATCAACCAAAATTAAATGTTGGATCTTATTTAAAAAAAATTAGGAAAGTCAAGATGGCAACTACGGAGCAATAAGCCAAGTGCACGGTCTGCATGAGCACATGGCCCTGTGCAATTGCCCTGGTGACAGATCCATGATGTCAGTCTTCCGCCTGTCTAATGTGTTTCCACAAGCACTTTGAGTGGTTCTGATGCCTGCTGAAGTGTGAAAACTGCTGCTCTAATGCCTTTTCAATTGTAAGGTCTGTTTGCTAAAGAAAATCTCAGAATAGACATTAGCAAAGGGAAAGTTAATTTATAAAAGAGCCACAAGCAATCTTACTACCCTGCACTCTTTCTTATAACACCCTTTATAAGAATCCCTTATCTTTTTACAATTAGTTTGTGGTACTGGGGATCAAAACCAGGGCCTTCTGCATGCCAGGCAACTGTCCTGCCACTGAGCTTACCTCATCTCCTACAGTTATTATTCATAGTAGCTACACAGCTACAGCAGCCACCTTTGGTCCTCATATCCTCTGCTCCCAGTTTCCATTGTAATGTAATGGGAATCTGTTTGCCTTTGCCACCTCAGTTGCTCCAGCTTGCTGTCCTAGAGCTGTTTAACTGGAAGCAAAAATGTCCACTAGAGCATCCCTTGAACTTATAATCACTCTTTTCTTCCATGTCCTGGATAGAAAGAATTCAAGGCACATTCAACTGTGTTTTTAGAAGGTCCCCCAAGGCATCTGATCCATAATTTTCCACAGCAGTAAGTAACTCTGAAACATATACTGAATTGGCTTTTCCTATATTTTCCTGTTCAGTGCTTTTCCTTCATTTCTCCTTCCTTTTTCCTGTGACTACTTCCTAAAAGAAACCTGTCTTTGACTTCTTTTTGGGGAAATGCAAGCTAAGGCAATTATCTTCCAATCATTCCCACTTGGCACACATTGAGTTGAATCCTGCTTTCTCTGTTTTGTGGAGAAACACATATGTATTTACCTGGCATAACGTTTTCTATATGCGGGTGACTTTCCCAGCATAGAATCTCAGAGGTATATGACAATGTGTTAAAATGTTGAGCATTTTTAGCCAGACATGATGGGCCACACCTGTAATCCAAGCATTAGGAGGGTGAGTTCCAGGACATCCTGGACTACAGAGTGAGTTCCGGGCCAACCTTGGGTCCAAATGGAACAAGGTTGCTTGACTCCCCTTGCTGTGATTGTCATTGCATGTAGTGCTCAGTCCTGTGTTCCACTCCACATTTCATGAACTCTGTGTTGATAGGGCCACCTCATCAAATTTCCTCATTCAAACAGACTTCATAAATGGTAAATCTGGCAAAAATATACTGTAGGAGCTCTCAGGACCTATTCTGTACCATGTGTGGTAGTGGTGATGGTCTGATCTCCAAATCAAGACAGACCCAAGGGCTACCCCACCTAATTTGACCTCAGAGAACCTTAATTTGAGAACGCTGGTTGGCTATTCTTAAGATCCTTTGGGATAGACTTCTCACTTTTAAGATGGACCTCTGAAAGCCATGGGAGGCTGGAGGCCTGTAAAGGGAGGCCAGCAAGCAAAGCAGTGCCAGGCTGGAGAGCAGCCTGATCAACTCAGTGATGATGGACACGAGGAGGGAGGTAGAGAGAGAGTCATAGTCTCCAGGTCCAAGCCTGCTCTCTGCAGCCTTAGTAATACTCAACCAAGCCTTCTCTTGACAACACCCCTTAAAAAGCTTCTCATTTCTTCTGTGCCGAGTCTTGTCATATTTACCACTCCACAGAAACAGCTGGTCCTCTTTTCTGTTCTCACCCACACCTACCGTAGTGATTAACAGCACATGCACCATTTAGCCAGCAGCCAAGGAAAATATGGGCCACTCCTTAAGCCAATCTCTGTACTCACAATTAAGCTTGGTATTTCCAGCAGAGCCCAGTACTCTCCACCAACAAGAGAAGAGCATTGGCATTGCTCTGCTGGAGGGCTCAGAAGGAGCAGAGCCTTGCTTTACCCCATATCTGCAGCTTATGTGCAATCTGTTTCTGGAGCCTTTTCTCAGAAGGCTCATATTCAAGGGGGAAGAGGACTTCTTCAGCACTTCCTGAAAGGGCTTGACTATGTAGAATGACAAGGAGTTCAGTGTCAAGAAAGCAAACAAGAGATGACATGTCCCTTCTGACATAACTTGTTTCCCCAGCTGAGGAAAAGAGTGTTTGGAAAAGAAAAACAAAACAAAACCTTAGCTGTAGCCTAAAATTTGCAAACCCAGATGAATGTGGGTGATGGCTCCTAGACTCCCAAGGCAGAAAAAAAATGAAGGAATACCAAAGACAGGCTGGCCTTTTGCAAGCACAAGTATGATAGCATTCCATGTTAGA
Organism: Lophiomys imhausi; assembly: GCA_907164525.1. Classification (NCBI taxonomy): domain Eukaryota; kingdom Metazoa; phylum Chordata; class Mammalia; order Rodentia; family Muridae; genus Lophiomys; species Lophiomys imhausi. The sequence continues at coordinate 2,196,155 of CAJQZJ010000072.1, forward strand.
TCTCCTCTGGCACAGCTGCTCATATCTCAGCTCTCAGCCAAGCCCAAGTATGTGGTTGTAGTAGATTTCAATAGGTGCTATGAAGCATATCCACCAGGCTCTTACAAACATTCTTTGAGTTAGAGGAAGAGGAGGCTTAGGTTTTCTTCCCAACTTGTTTGGGAAAGAAGCAAACTGAGCTATCCAGGGGCTGTGGGCACCAACCAGTATCCAGATCTTTCCTCTTCACAAAGTGGTCAGGGAGAAGGCTAGAAGCTAAGAAGAAGGAAGCAGGAAGGCCTCCTTCCAACTTCAGACCACTTGAAATCAGAGGAAATGTGTTCTCTGCCCTCGGTTCAGGAAAATGTAGGTGATACGTATCGGGTCAGTTAGCTTAGTGATTTCTTGCTTGCTACCAGGTTGGAACTGGTCTACTGCTGCTTGGAGGGTGGGGGTTGGGGGAGGATGTGCAAGTCTAGCTGGCCTTAAAGTGCATGATAAAAGGTGTGCTCTGAAATTGGCAGAATATCCTGTTTTATTCATGAAGTACCTGGCTCAAAATAGAGTGAGAGCGCTTACATGTGGATGGCCAGGCGAGCTTGTAAGTGAGAAATAAAAACACTTCAACCATAGCATTTCCTAGCCCAACATCAAATGGCAGACTTACATAATTGTCACTTAGTCATAGTAATAAGTATACAAATTGCTAGGTTGATAACAGAGCAGAGGAGAGAAGAGGAAGATTGGCTGAGTGAGAGACTAATCTCTTAGCTCCCAGGGAAGCAATGCTGCTCAGGAGTTGAAGACAAGGGTTTCAACTTGTCTTTTCAATTGGCGTTTGGAAAACAGAGGAGCCAGCCCCTCATTCTATCATGGCTTAAATGCCCTTGACAGCGGCTGTTAGCAGGAAGCCCCAGCTAGATCCACATGATCAACTCTTTAGTTAAAAGTGAGGAAAAGAGGACCTTCCAGAAGGCCAGCTTGAGGGCTTCTCTAAAAGGTGCATTTGCCTAGAACCAAATCTAGTGAAAAGCTCTTATTGCCCTGGAAGCTGGGTTCCAGCTACTCCCCTGGAGTTTTACCTAATTCCACAGCCACCCATAAACGCAATCTGGCTTCTGAGCCACAATCTTACTAGAGGTGCGGAGATATTCAGGAATGAAAACACTACAAACCACAGAGCCAGAGGAAAATGGCAATAATTACACTGAGTGGCCCTGAACCAGATTCATTTGGCCACTTAAGAGTGAGAGTCAGGAGAGGGAGAAGGACAAAGGAAAGAGAGAGAGAGAGAGAGAGAGAGAGAGAGAGAGAGAGAGTAACGTGAAAGAGGGAGAAGGGAAAATGGACATTCAACTGAGAAATAGAAAACCATGTGTTGCCAAAACTCTATTAATAGCCAGCAGGCAACTCAGTGTCCAGAAGAGGATGTCAAACTAGTATTAGCAGCCTGGGGCCGGTCATTGCTTCACTACTGTAGCTGAATGAACACAGGAAAGTCAGAGGCCTGCTCCAGGCCTCAGTGGTATCAACTCCAAAATGAAGAGAATATTTTCACCCAAGGGGACCACACTGCACCATTCAAATTAACGAATGATGGTGGAAGTGTAGTGAGGAAGTGAGCCCTGCATGAAGAAATGTGAGAAAAACAGAGACTCCCATATATCATTTTATGCATCCTCACCTGCAGTCTACGATTTCCTTGGCTAGGAATGTCTCCTCTTTCAGGTTTCAGCTTAAACTCTGGGGTCCTAGCAGAAGTCTTCTCTGGTCCTGAGTCTGATAGCTTATTTGATTGTCAGCTTGACGGAATATAGAATGACCTTGGACATCAGTCTCTGAGCCTGTGAAGACTGAGTTAATTGAGGTGGGAACACCCACTCTGTGGGGCATCTGTGGGGAGGACGTCCTAGGCTGAATGAAAAGGATAATAAGCTGGGCACTTGTCTTAGTCACCTGCTCTCTACTTCCTGGCTAGGAACGCAATGTAGCTAGCTGAGTCACTCTCCTGCCAAATGTGCCTTCCTGCCTTGATAGCTTGTATCTTTCAACTTGCACTACTAAAGAAACCCTTCCTTTCTTACATTACTTTTGTCAGATATTTTTGAAACAGAAATGTGAAAAGTAACTACAATACCAGGCTAAGTCACTCCCTTTTTTGGTTCCCGTGCTTCTGAAGAGCACTTGCTTCTCTGTAGTTTCTATCACTCTTTGCTGCTTTCCTCCTAGACTTTAAATCTCATATTGTTAAGAGCTCTTCCTTATTCACTTTAGAATGCTCTACGTCAAAGTCTAGGCCCTGGTGTTGAGTTGCTGCTCAATGAATGATGAATAAATGAACGGCTCTTTCTACAAGTCTCTACTTTCTCAGTTTCTACATCTGTTAACTGAGGATGGCAATGTTGGTGATTCTAGCAGTATTGAAATAGTCTATTAGGAATCACTTATATTGGATGATTTTATGTCATCTTTGCAACAACATTAATGTAATATTCTATTATAACACCTAATTAATCAATTGGATTATATGACTAGTACACAGGCCATCTAGGTCAAACAATAACCGAACTCAGATTAACCTTAAGGCTCCAGCATGCCTTCACATTTCCAATAGAGACACAAGAAAGTACTTGGAACATTAGAGTCCTGTAGATAGTGACAGAAGAAATTGTAGGATGCTGTGGAGGTCGAAGCTGAAGAGATAGCAATGTGATGCAGGTAGAGGTAAAGTAGGTGGATGTGGCCCACCACATGGAGATGATAGTGGTGGTGGAAGCAGAGGTGATGCTGGTGAAGGTGGTGATGGTGGGAAAGGAGGAGCTGTCTCAGTCTTAGAGTCATTTCTATGTCTTTACCACCCTTGATAAAGAGATGAAGTAATCTGGAGAAGTAATTAGTGGCAGGAAGTAGAGAGGAAGAGTGAGTGAGTCTGCTCACTGAAGTTTGTTGTGTGCAAATTGAGTAGAATGGAGATAGCAAATAGCAGCTGGCATTATGGTCCTTTTGGGCTGGGAAGATTGCTAGAAGGTTCTGCCCACATCATGTTTGTCCTCTACCAAAGGCCTATTTCTCTTGCAAATTCATTTTTGACCAGAATATTGCAAAAGAGAAAGAGAAAGGAAGGAGTGTTGTAATATGACATGTCTAGATTACTTTGAACCCCAAAGATAGTTTGTCAGCATCTTCGGGATTCTTTAGGGAAGAGATTGTTAGGAGATAAGTGTGCCCAGGAATGACCCATAGTAACGACTTACTAAACAAACATGAGGGCACACATCACAGCTGTCACTGAGGTCTATGGAGTACATTCTCTTAGACACCATGCATCTCCTTCTGACTTTTCCCTCTCAACCAGCTTTCAGGTGGATTTTGGCTAGCAAGAAACATGGGTATGACTACTCACTCACTACAGTGCCTTGCAGAATTTGAGCTCCCACCGTGGCCTCTGACCCAGTGTTTGTGTTTGTGCCTCCTAAGTGAGGCACTTTACTCCTCACAAAATGGGCTCTGCTTGAGGGACTTGAGTTTGATTTCTACCCCCAGGGCATAACACAGTAGCACTTTCCACAGCAAGGAACTAACCCACTGACACAGCAACCTCTCTTTTAAATGCACCATAAGGAATCCTGTCACAGAACAAACTTCTAGAAAGTGACCTCCAGCTTCCTTACAGTGGTAGTGGCCCTGCTACCTTCACTTGGGATTTTAGGTCTAAAATTTCCACTCCTTTTACTTTGTTACTAGCCAAGTGACCAGCACAGCTCAAATATTTCTCTTTAATTTTACTCTTTGCCTGTTAGGAATTAAAAGGATGTTCTAGGTCTGAGAAGATGTTTTTAAATTGATGATGCAAGTTAGGATGGAAACTGAGTTAGGTATAGAACTGTAAACTCATTGAGATAGATAATAGAATACTAATATCAACTTGCCAAATATGTATGTTATAACATGCATATATAAATATAAATATACTATATTATATGTAATATATTACAAATCCATATATATTAATATGTAAGATATACATTCGGAATGTATGTTATACCTTATAATATTCATAATTGTGGTCTAATTATTCTTATTGTTTTGCATTGTATTTATTGTTATAAGAAAAAGAGCCTTTTATAGGACTAAAAGGGGGAGCTGTTGGGGGGGGGAAAAGATACACATTAATTTTTAAAAAAACAGATAGGAGGATGAAGGGGAAGAGAGTAGGAAGGTGGACTGGGAGGGGAAGGAGGGAGGGGATTATGATTGAGATGGACTCATTTTGATACTTCACATGTTGAACCCTCTCCAGAGGACACACAAACAAACACACAGATGGAGAGAAATAGAGGCATATGAGGTGAGGGGAGCACCTACAGGAACAAAAGGCCATATCTTTGTAGGAGGTGGGTCTGGTATGAACTGAGCATAGCTTTTCTTGGTGTGAAAGAGAATGTGGTGCCTGAGAGAGGTGATGGAAATTAAAATGCTCTTGATTGTGACAGGGGTGAGCAAGTGGGAACAATGGACTTGTCTTCCACATTCCTCTGCGGCAAGTTGCGCTCTCAGAAGAGGAAGAAAGGAAGAAAGGAAGAAAGGAAGGAAGGAAGGAAGGAAGGAAGGAAGGAAGGAAGGAAGGAAGGAAGGAAGGAACTGCAAATAGACAATGGACTGGCTCAGGCCTCAGTCCCCCTGCTCCTTTGAGAGCTAAAGTTCTGGTTAGGTGAGAGCATTTACAGTTTTGAGTCCAAGTTCCGGCCTCAGCAGAAGTGCCTACACTTTGCTCTGGGGTCTAAGAAGGTCTCTTTGGGATGTTCCTGGTTAATGTGGAGCTTCAGCTGCCCCCTCATCAGCTCTGTGGCTGCCTCCACTGGACAGCTTTATCCTTTGCACTCATCCTCTACTTTCAATTTTTGAGGCAGGGTGTCTTGCAACCCAGGCTGGCCTTGAACTAGCTAAACAGACAAGGTTGACCTTGACCTTCTTATCTTCCTGCCTCTGTCTCTGAGTGCTGGACTCACAGGTGTGATTTTCGCCACACTGTTTCTACAGCATAGAATGTCCTCCCTGGGCCCATGCATACTTCTGGTTCGCAAATCAAATACTACTTCCTGCATGGAGCCCTCTTAAATTTCTTCAATGGTAATGAATCACATTCTCTTTTATCTCCAGGAGAAATTTACCTTTATTATTATTATTATTCATTCTTCTGTGTACATTCACTTTTTTTTTGTAATTGCACAAGCAGGCTTAGCGAGGTAACTCACACAAAATCAGAAAAACAAAGAGAAGACCCATCCATAATTTTCTCTTCAACATCCACAAATGCCTGTTGTTAACAATTTTTGTGTTTTTATACATGAATCAATTGTTGTACTTATCCTGGGTTTTCTTTTTTTCTTCTATACACCGTTTGTTTGAGTGTCCTGGACGTAAAGTCTATTTGTGAGAAATTTTCTTGATTTTTCTTCAGAAGAGTACTTTGCTAGATGTAGAATCCTGGATGACAGTGGTTTTAAACACACCATTTCTTCTGGCTTCCATGGTTTCTGATGATAAATATGTTGCCATTCCTCTTTTCCCCTATGGGGAGTGTGACATTGTCCCTTGTTTAATTTTTTCCCTTTGTCTTTGGTTTTCAGGAGTTTGTGATTATTTTGGTACATATTTAAAAAAAACATTATATTGTTTGGAGTTCATTAGGTTTTGTGAAAATATAGGGTTTTTTCCCTGTTAACAGATCAAAAATTCTTAGCCATTACATCCTCAAATACTTTAGTATATGCACATATTTTTCTCTTTCTATACATTGTCACAGGATTTGATGATATGAATATTGATCTTTCTTCACTATTTTTGAGGCTGTGTTCATTTTTTTCCAGTAAAATTTTCCTTTTTTTTCAGAGCAAGAAAATTTGATTATGTTATATTCAAGTTCACTGATTCTTCTGTTGTTTCAAACAGACACTGGAGCATGTCAAGATTGCATCTATTGCTTGCTTCTATAATTGCATTATTCAGATCTAAAATGTAGTTCCTTTTTATAGCTCCCATTTCTTCAGTAAGATTGTCTATATTGTTATTTGCTTCAAGCATGGTTGTAATTGATTGCTAAATTATTTTTATAATCATTGCTTTGAAATCTTGTTAGATATTTTCAACATCTGATTTGCTTCAATGTTTGTGGATTGTTGTGACAAGTGATTTGATTATATCTTGGATACTTTTGGTGTTGTATTATGTAGTGAAACTTCTTATTTTATTTAAATGTGTTGTACTAAGCCTTATCTGACACCTTTTTTTGGGCTAAGAGGATTGTATCCTTGTACACATTCTGGGACATAAGAAGCAATGTAAAATCCAGGAACCCATCACTGCACTATTCCTTAGGTCCCATAGTCGCTAACTAGTCTACGTTCTCCTCTTAACCTTTCAGAGTCTTTCTAAGTTTGCCTTATATATGAGGTTATTTTGCTGAACTTAGAAAAATATAGAAAGTCTGTCTTCTATATCTTGTTCTAGGTAGGCTTTATCTCTTTTAATCCTCAGAACAACATTGTGAGGGAGGTACTAGTATTATGGCCATATTTTCATATTAACTAATTGAGGCCTGAGGAAGTCACATAAATACTAAATGTTAAAGCCTAAGTTAGAACTGAGTGCTATTGACTCCTGGTGCAGAATTTAGTCTATGACAAAAAACATTGCTCCATGCATCCCATATCTCTTGATGCAGGATAAAGTGAGCAAGCCAGCTTGTCATCAGGCAGCCATAAAGAGCGTATAAAGAGAAAAAAAAAAACACTGGATTTGGTGTCACTAAATATGCCCATGGTGGGCAACAAATGGACGATAACAAACCAGGAAATATTTGTCCCTAACATGGTGGTTTTGTGGTAGGCTACAGATTAGCTTGCCCATGCCCATGCTCATGGCCAGAATAGTTACAATCTGTATTTCTCACTAGATGGTTCTGGTTAATAAGCTGGACAGATATGGGTAGGCAAATACTAGTAAGAATCATATGAATGTTAGTATACCTGGCCCTTCTCTTTATCTATGGACAGATTTGGTGAGAGTGGTGAGAAGGATACAGAGTTGACTTCGTTGTTCATTGTCTCTTTGTGTCCTTGGATACTTTTATACATTTCTCATCTCTTTAAAAACTTTATTTCTGTCACTACTATTATGTCTAGTGTATAGGTGAGGTCACAGAAGTGAAGTGGCTTGCTAAAAGCTCTACAGCTCCTAAACATGCTCAATCATGATTGAGAAGCCCCTTAAGGCTTCAGTTCTGAGTGGCTGACAGAGAGGTAAAGCAGCACATTCTGCTTTCCTCAGAGTCCTGGATCATTTGGCATGGGATCCAGGAAAGATCTGGAACCACTAAGGAGTCTCAACTCTTATTTGCAGGCAGAAAGCCTCGGTTAGAGATAGAAAATGATGATGAGAGGAGATGCTAGCTAGCTAACCTGATTTGGAAGCTTGTTAATACCTGCACACTTGCTGGCATGTAGTTCAAGGGATAGATGGATATAGAGCTAGCATTAGCCAGAAGGAACATATCTGGTATAACAGCAGGATGGGATCTCAAGTCACTTTCTCTCTGATACTTAGGATATGTGTCTTTTAACAGTTGTTCCTTCCTGCCTTGCTTGATACCCTTTGAGTATGATTAAGCAGGTAATTTCATGATAATTACAAGACTTTAATTACAAAGCCTCAGAAAGTAGAACAGAATATCTTCTGTCATACCCTTTTAGAGTCAGCTGAGATTATATGTGTGCTGCTAAATAGAAATATTGCAGTTGGATATGGTTCTTAATAAACTGTTCAACGTCTGAGCAGGGAGCTGCTTAGGAAACTCAAGAAAGATGATTCATTTGACTCTTTCACAATGAGGCTCTGGGCAGCATCCAATAACCTCTGCAATTTGGTGGATGTCCCCCCAAACACACACAGAGGGAAAAACATATAGATCGATAGATAGATAGATAGATAGATAGATAGATAGATAGAGAAGTCTTTGATGTGCTCTTAATGATTATTTCCACTAAAGAAACCCCAATCCAGAAACAGAATTCAGGCAGGCTAAGAAGGAGGTATGGTATGAAGGATGGAGTGAAGGATAGGTGGACAGATGAGCAAACAGGAAGCTGATGGCATGCAGGAACACACCACCATTATTTAAATACATTTTCTCAGAATCAGGAGGGCCAAATTCTTGCCTGTTTTCTGTTGCCTCCACATAGAAAGTCACTGTCATTCCAGATGCTCAGTTTTATTCAGAGTCTGCCACTTAGACAGATGCACCTGGTGGTCTGTTACTGCTTCTGGCAGACTCTACTTCTGGAGGGCATTATGTGTACTGAGAGCCTCACAGTCCCAGCAGCCACATGCTTCAGTTACACAAAGCTAGCAAAGCTAGCTACTGTCAACCACCTCCGGAGTTTAAGCCTACACCTCAGTAGGAGGTACAGGATGTTTTCAAGGCATATCTCAACCCTTAAGGACATCTTATCTCTCTCTACTCCCTCTCTGCCTCTCTATCCCTCCCTCCCTTCCTCCCTCTCTCCTATGTAGCCTCATCCTGTTCTGGCACTCAATCTCAAGATAACCTTGAACTTGCTACAATTGCCAGCATCCCAGATACCAGAATTTCAAGTAAGGGCCACCATGATTTAGCCTTAGTAGACTCCCTAGAAAACATATGTAGTAGAAAGAGCCCTGGGTCTAGAACCACACAGAGAGATGGTCAGTTGGCACTAAACTTTTGCCATACTAGGTTTGCGAATTTAAACAAAGCACAAACATTCTATGAGCCCGACATTCTTCACCTAAAATGGGGGTGTGTCAGTTCCTACTTTATAGAGCTAATATGAGAACTAAGGCAATGACTGTCAGCAAGCTCAGGGCCTTCCTGTACCCACCTTTTGAACTTCAGTTCTTGGTAATGAGCCCTTAGGTAAGTGAGTGCCCAAGGATAGACCTCCCAGGGAGAGCGTTAGAGACAGCTGTGGAGGCCTGCCCTGGAGAAGAGTGGAAGGGCCAAAACAGGTAAGCTGTTCAGAGCAATGGTAGAGAGGAGAAACTACAGGAGCACATTTCTGTGACAATCTTGTCACCTCTTTTTTATACAGAATGGACCAGCTGTTGAGTTCAAAGCTTGTCAGCTCTCTTCTTAAAACTCAGGAAGCCCATTGCTTGCAATGTGCTCTCCCTAAGCAGTAGGACTGAGGGTAGGCCAAGGGGGTTGAATTCTTAGCCTCAAATATCTTCTTGTCACTTAACCTGATAAGTATGTTCCAACCTGGCTTTTGGCCTCCTGCCATTGAAACACATGCTGGGTTCATTTACTTCCTTTGAAGTAGCTTATTGATATGCATGCTCAGTGTTTTCACCATGTGAGATGGCATTGCTTGGCTTCAAAATGTGTCTGGTTACAGACATTCCCAGACCTAGAATGTGAGAAACTCCTTGCAGCCCAGGAGTCAGACTGACATTTAGCCAGCCAGGACTTTCAAAACTGTTTCTGTGGGTCATTGTCCCTTACCCTTCCCTCCAAGACACTCTCTCTCTCTCTCTCTCTCTCTCTCTCTCTCTCTCTCTCCTCTCCCCTCTCATACACACACACACACACACACACACACACACCATATATATGAAGCTTACTGAATGCTATGAAGAATGTTTGAGGCCTCTAGGATGTCTGGTTTTGGACTCTGTGGCAGGTGCAGGGGGCTGGACTCCAGCTGGAGGGTACATTCCATTGGGTGATACCTCTAGTAGGCCACAGAGTGTTCTGGCTGTTTTCCATTCACTTTGGCTTCCAAGAACAAATAAATTCCATGAAAAAATTTGAATCAGCCTAAGAGGGCCATAAAATACCACAAAATGGTAGTTTGGAAGTTCAAAAAATAACCTTCTAAGGCATCCACATAGTGATCCATAGAAACATGAATGCCACCTTATATAACAGAAAGGAATATTTTTTTTCTTTTTTAGACATTTATTTATTACTTTAAGTTATGTCTCCATTACAGCCCCCTCTCTCTACCCCCTCCCGGTCCCACTCTCTATCCCCTCTCCCACCCATCTCATCCCTCCTGTATGGGGTGGCTGTATCAGCCCCCCTCAGTTTGTTAGCACAAAAAGATTTTTTAAAACAAAGATGGTAACTAGGAGTCATTAGATAAGAAAAGACCCTTGATTATTCAGGGCATCCACAAATGTAATAACTTGTGTCCTTATGAAAAAATGAAAGATGCTGAATGAGAGTCATTAGTGGGAATGGAGGCAGATGTATGAGTGTAAAGGCCATAATCCAAACAATGCTGGCAGCCACCAGGAGCTGAAAGAGGCAAAGAACAGAATTCTGCACAATCCTCCACACAACCTGCAACCCCCAGTGCTTAGAGTTGAACTCAAGACTTCTGGCAATCACTCTGCTGTGGAACGACATTTTCAGTCCTGTCTTCTTCTCTGAGCCTGCCTCCTCTCCAGTGAATGCTCCTGTGTCTGTGGGTTGAAACTACGACTCTTTCTTACCAGGGTAAAATGAATGCCCCTGTAATGCATGTCCTTTTCAATCACAGGGCCTGGAGTCTCTACTGACCTTTGGTTCTGGCCTCCAGCTTTTGTGGGCAGGATCATCAGGGTCCTCTACTCTCTGCCTGACTTCTTATAGCTTGACTTCTTCACTGAGCAATCTCTGCCCTCCTCCCACAGCCAGCCATGTATCATTCTGCTACCTGTTGCCTTCTTCTCAATTCCTTCTAATTCACCACAAGAACATAGTTAATTATCATCAGCACTAATAGAAAAGCCAGTTTCTGTCTGCTTCTTCAAGGGCTGTAAGTTCCTTAGCTGGCCAAACCAAGGCTAGAGCACCATTTTGTAAGCTGTTATCTTGGTGGATATTCTCTCTGCCCTTGAACTGTATCACAACTTACCTAGGTAGTATCCAGAAGATTATGTAACAGGGCATTGTGAGCAGAAAGCTGGGGTCTGGAGAACCCGAGGCTAACCCCATCCTTGTTGGTGTTCCCAATGCCACTACCACACCAGCACTGTGTTAGTCAGACAGAAAGATAGATTTTTCCTGCTCATTTACAAATTTCTTGAGACACCATCCAGTGAAAGATCAGTATTCTGCCATTCAGGATCTCTGTGAGTAAAGCAAAGGAAAAAGTCTGGGCTCTGAATAATAAAGCTGAACTTCACCTTTGACTTTCACTGGCCCACTTTGAAATTTTCAACTAAAATTCCTAAATGTTAAAAAGACATGTTGTTGCCTGACACCCAGTCTCCTGCACAGACGTTAGAGCTCCCATCAGGAATACTCTCTAATTCCCTTCATTTGACAAAAGTGTTCTGAACCCCAGAGATGCGAAGTGCCTCTGAAAGCAAGGGTAGAACAAGCTAGACCCACATTCAAAACTCTTTCTGACTGCCAGCCTGCTGGTTGAGACCCCTTTGTTGTGATAGTGAATGCTATGCTTTCAATAACCACAGCCTCCTGCCTGCGGAAGATCAGGAGACGTGTGTGTGTGTGTGTGTGTGTGTGTGTGTGTGTGTGTGTGTGTGTGTGTAGATCAGCTTCTGGTGTCATCTGTATTGATATTTGAGATAGGTTTTCATTGCCTTGGGACTTGACAAGTATACTGAACTGGCTGGTCTGTGAGTCCTACAGATATGCACAACTCTGTGTCACCAGTGCTGGGATTCTGTGTGTTTAGACCTCATCTCTGTTCTCTTATGTAGGTAGGTTCAGGTGCTCAAACTCAGATCCTCATGCTTCTATGACAAGCACTTTACCAACCAAGCTATCATCCCAGCCCAGCATGCTGTCTTTTGGAGTCTCCAAAAGGAAATGCCTAGAAAAATGTTCATGGGTCTATTTATGGTTCTTCCCTACTTTTGTGGAGTGGAAGGGACTTGATTAGAATTAATTATCATTTATTAATTTTTTCTCCTTTTTATTGCTTGAGAAATTCATATTG
>CAJQZJ010000072.1:2220807-2234415 GCA_907164525.1 Lophiomys imhausi
GGAATTCCAAGGCCTCAGGAATAGAAATGGAATTCCTGAAAGGAGCAGGAAGACTCACAGGAGGGTTTTTAGAGGTCAAAGGGCTCCAGTTGCAGATCCATGGCAATGGTCTCATGTGGAAAGATGTGCCAAACCAACACCGTTTAGTAGGCAAACCAATGGTGCATTCCATACACAGAGAGTGTGGGCATCTAGTGCTTAGTCATTTTGTGATTCCCAGAGCATATGGCTTTAAAGGACTAGGAAGGGTGGAGAAGTCCACATGTGGGAAGCATGTCAGGTATGAGCCAGTCAAATGGAGTCCCTGAACAGAGCCTACTCAGGTTGTTTCTCCTGTAGCCCCACCACCAGCCTCGGGCATGTAGGTCCAAAGAGCATAGGAACCAGTTCATTTAGGTTAGTTTACACTTCTCTTCACGCTGAGTAAGCTCCTTTGGGACCAACATTTCCATAGACAGCAGCTGCAAAGACTTTGCAAAAAACTGAAATAAACCAAAGTCTCACACCTGAAGGTACTGGAGAGCTCTAAGGTACTTCTAGCGATGCCTAAAGCTCCAATGGAAAAGCACAGTGTTTATTCTTTGAGTAACAACAACAACAACAAAATCTATGTTCAGGTCAATCTCAGCCACTTACCAAATGAGAGGAATGCCATAGAGGAGAGGGAGGCAGACAGAAGCCTCAGACCTAGCATATAAATACTGGTGGATCTCTGGGTGACCCTGAGTAGATAGTACATGTGTGACAACTACAGGGTTCAACTGGTTAGACATCAGTGTGTGTGTGTGTGTGTGTGTGTGTGTGTGTGTGTGTGTGTGTATAGATGAATTGTGTGCATATGGAAGGCAGGTGTTGATGGTGAATGTCATCCTCAATCTCTGCACCTCATTTTTTGAGGCAAAGCTTCTCATTAAACCTGGAACGCACTGATTTGGTTAGACTGGTTGGTCCATGAGCCCTAAAGACCCACTTGTCTAGTATTGATGTTACATATGTACACTTGCATCTCACCTTTTGTGGACATCCTGAGGATCTGAACTCAGATCTTCATATTTTTTTTTTTTTGGTTTTTTCGAGACAGGGTTTCTCTGTTTAACAGCTCTGGCTGTCCTGGACTCACTTTGTAGACCAGGCTGGCCTCGAACTCGCAAAGATCCGCCTGCCTCTGCCTCCCAAGTGCTGGGATTAAAGGCGTGCGCCACCACCGCCCGGCTAGATCTTCATATTTATACAGCAAGACATTTACTGACTGGGCTATCTCTGTAACCCCTCTGGAAGGTTATACTGATGCCATAGCATGCATCCCTCATGGTGAGCATCTCGCATGTAGCAAAATTTGTGCAACATCCCAGAAGTCTTAGTCTGAGTTTTACCAAAAGGAAAGTCTCACAGCACCTTGACTGCCCTGGGCAGTGAGCTCAGAAAGCAGTAGTGAAAGAAGAGCAAAATGAAGTTGAGACCACGGAAAGATCAGGTGAGATGCACTGCCCAACTGTGTGCTTCTATTCAAGACTGCCTACTTGATTGTGCATAAACTTACTACTGGGTGGACAGAAGGAGAAAGGGGAAAGAATGCATCCACGGCTTTGGATCTGCCATTAGTGAGAGCTTGACTCCTAGGGCCTCTCTCCCAGGAGGTTCCTGTGAGTGTGCACAAGGAAAAGTCTGGCCATATCCCATACTTCTGGGTCCACTAGGAACCTGTGGTATGTGATTTGAAGCTCACAGTGAGAGTGCAAGGTGAAAAGTCATACTTGCCATATGATTTTGGCATATGACTTTACCTGTTGATTCTCTGCTTTCTCACCTATGACAAGAAGTTGAGCAGTACTTATGCCTGTTCTAGAACATTCAGAACAAGCTGTCCATAAGTCTTTTATCTTAAATCCTGCCTGACTGCACTGGCCAGAAGTTAGAACCCCAGGCAGGGACTACATCCACAATGCTGATTCTCCTCTTGTCCAACCTTAGTCGAGGCCTTCTTATGTATGGCCAATACAGACTCAAATTCTTGGTGTTTTTCCTGAGGGTACCTACATCACACCTGTCCTTCCTGCTCTAAGATTCTCCGGGTGCCCAGGTCCCCTTACAAAGGTGAGCACTGAGCAGTGATGAAACACATTGATGTCTGTGATCATATTGGGCCCTAGTACTTTCTCTCAATGGAGTCAAGATAAAGAATTTTATCACCTTGTTCTACATTGTCCAACTAAAGATCAGAGATATTGAATGGTTCAAGATCACATAGATCACTGGTGGTTGAGTTGTGGCCCTATCCTTTCACCCTGCCCTATTTAATCATCCACACTCTCCTCCCCAGAGCTCCTGCTTACCTATTCTCTTGAACTCAGATCCTACAGGAAGACTTAGGTGTTCTTTCTTCTGCCCCATCTCATTCACACCAGTGCCACAAATTATTAGGAATATTAGAAAGTTTATCACAACACAGAGAGTTTATTTATAAGGATGAAATAAATGCCTTTATTTTGATTTCCAGAGTCTTTTTAGATAACACAATCTTGTATTGGCCTAAAAATGCTCCTGTCTGCTCTAGCCAAGTAGGATGAACAAGCCCAGGTAATTGCCTCTTCTGTGTAAAGACCAATTTGTCCAGAGAAATGAACACAGTTGATGTAATCAATTAAAACCCTGAGAGTAGAGCAGCATATACAGGAAATAGAAAAGAAATGGAAGCTCTCTGCCCCACTTTGCCTTCCCAAATGCCTGTGTATCTGCCCAGCCAGGTGGCAATCTCTTTCTTCTTTGAGTCTGACTGTAATTTGCTAGGGAGGCTGAACTGACAGGGTTCCTGAGGGGATAGGTCTGTGGTTTTCCAGCAGATATAGAAGCAAGGGCTTTTCTGGAAAAGGAGCTTCAAGGAATCTGAGCTGCTCCCTTCCTTACATATCCCTGTGCTAGAAACAGACTCTCCTGAAGGGAAAGGGGCCTATGACAAGCCCACTGGTGTCTCTTCACAGCTATACTCTCAGGTTAGCAACGGATGTTTATGAGAAGCAGTGGGGGAGATCCCAACAGAAGTACTATTGCCAAGAAGCCATGCTACCATCAAAGCCAACATGGTCTGAGCTAGACCTTGAGTTCTGTCTTGTGTTTAGATGCCCATTTTACAGCTCTGTACTCTTTCAGACAGCATCCCTACCTTCTGTAGCAGAAAAGGCTCAGACAACTGATGCTCTGTATTCTACAGTCTGTTCATGGGATTTTAGCTTTGTTTTTCTGGCCTGCTCCCCTCAATTGTGACACAAGCCAAGCTTTCTAGCCCCTGAGGGTCTCTGCTTGCTGGGAGTTCACTGTATCAGGGAGGCATGTACATACACAGTACTGTGAGGATCTAATTACTGAGCCAACCCAGTTGAATAGCATCACTGCTTTTCAACACACCTACCTTCAGGAAGTGGAGACCTGACGCCATTACAAGGGCAGATATCAAAATGGTCATCATGAGATGTTGGGTGCATCTTGTCTCCTCTTCCTCTTAGCCCTTATTCTCCATCCAGGAGGCCTCTGGCTTCTCTGCTAAGTAGGCAAGTACTTGTATTTCAGAAGAGAATCTACAGACACCCAACAAAATGGAAATTCCACTAAGGGTCCAGGAGTCAAGGTTTTATTTCAGGGAATTGACCACAGAAATCCAGGGAACTTCCTGGGTAAATCCTAAGGCTAGAAAATGGCACAGAGATCCCTATGCCTGGCCATGTTCTTAGCAATGACTGGTATCCAGAGATTGATAAACCTGGCCACAGAACAGATTGATCCATTATTATTAGGATAATAGATCCTAACTGGGCTCTTGAAGTCATTTTGGGAGTTGTAATTTTCATCTAGGAAGCCAAGACTTCTAGATACAATTTTCATTGACGTTTTATCTCTTGGCTCCTTGAGCACATAGAGTATATCACATTCCTAGCTAGGATTTCATGAAGAGGTCTGTTCTTCCACTTACTGTGTGACGTGAACAAATATCTGTTCAACACAGATATGGCGCCAATGACAGGCAGAAGTAATGATTCCATTCAAGTTGAGCTTGGTGAATGAATGAGTAAATTTGGGTTACTTATAGTAGCATGGATGACCTGAAGAACAGAAGACTTTAAGAAAAACCATGTCACTGAAAAGTCCATCCCAGCATGGGAGATGACTCCAGAAAACTGCATTCCTGGAGCTCCTTACACAAGTTGCAGACATCTCTGAAGAGAATCCCTTCTCTCCATTAACCATTACTGCATTTTAAACCTTAGCTGGAGGCCTTGTGATTCTTGTAACTTTCATGATCTTCCTTGGTTTTTTAAGTTTCACTAACTTTCTGAGTCTTTAAAGAAAATATTTCATGGAAAAAGGACACATGCCACAGTGTACATATGGAGGTCAGAGAACAACTTTGAAGAGTTGTCTGCTTCTTTCTATCATGTGTATCTGGGGACTTAAACTCTGGCTTGGTGGTGGAGTTATGGGGAGATGGGATGATGGACATTTTTATCTGTTGAGCATTTTTCCCTGCTCCCTATCTTCCTGTGTCTTATGATCCTCTTGGTTCCCTCCAGGAGAGAATGATTTAATGATAAGAAATAGTTATACAATACCATTTTTACCCAACCTTCAGATTTGGAAGCTCATGCTGTCTGGAAATCAGGGATGATGGAGGACTGAGGAGAAGAACTTAACTTATTCCACTACCTTCAACCATGCCATTGATCTGAGTTCAGTGAGGCTTGTCTTTGAAGGGGTGTGTAATGACAGATCAGATGTCTATAGCCTCTGCACACTTTAGTGGCAATTTTGCTGCGGAAGTTCCTCTCAATGGTCAAAACCTTTAACCTTCATGAAAAGAAGGGAAACATGTTTCTTATTTGTTTTCTAACATGGACAGATTCAGTGTGGCTCAGTCCAGTTTCAGTGGGACAAGCATTGTGATTGACCAATTATTGTATCTGACAGGCCAGCAGACAGAAGGGGTGAAGGCATGTGTTTAAGGGTCTTGCGATCATCTGTGGTCGCAATGATATACAGTAACATCCTGGGAATGGGGTGACGCTTAAAAATCTGAGTAGTTTTAACAGGCCAAGTCGTTTTAGTCCCCAGTGGCTCAAGCAATGTTCATTCTGTGGTGGCGGTGGTGGGTAACAGTAACAGGTTTTTACTGGCAATCCTGTACTTTCAAAAATAGAAATTTGGTATGTGTTTCCATTGCTATGGTAGCAGTGGCTCTCTTCCTCAATGGCTCAGAGACACTAGATAAGAAATCTTGCATTTTTGCAGAAAAGAAAAGGGAGTTATCATAATAAAATACCTCTCAATATACCCTGCTGTGGCTTTTATGCTCTACAGTAAGTGGGTTGAGATTTTCCTTAGAGGTGTAATAGAATCAATATCCTTTGAAGGAAATCATTGGTATTCCTAATTGAAAGACTTTGAATGATGGCCACTACTGGCCCTCAGCTCAGTGTTCTGCAGCAGCCATACTTGTGCTCCAGAAGACCCTAAAGGGTCTAGATACATTTAACTGAGCAGTTGTGCTTAACCATAAAAAGATACTGGACCTGGGAGTTATTGCAGCATGAAGAGCTATTAAGACAATAAAATGGCAACTTTTTTCTACTCAATATCTTGGCGTCAAGAATGGTACTGGAGTGCTCATTACATACAGTGGGGGTGAGCAGTTAGGCTTATTATGGACCCTCTTCAAAGACTATGGCACGGGAGCAATAAAAGGGGAGAAAGAGGCATTTACAAATAGAAGGTGCAGCTCCAAAGGGAATGTATAGAATTTTTAGATTGAAAAGCACAGAAAATGAAACCCACATACACCAGGAAGAAAAAAGCAAGCTTTAAGACAGAACCTCCTAAAAGCAGGCCATGAGGTAGGGATGACAACAAGAGCATTGGTTGAGAACATGCAGCAAGGGCAGTATTTATCTCCCTAGTTGTCTTCCCTGAAACAACATCAGCACTGTGATGGAAGAAAACAGCTGCTTACTGGAGAGATGCCCAACTGAACATACTGCAGAAGCAGCTTAATGAAAACAGAGCAACAGAAAGTCTCATGGACAGTGAAAAGATTCCTCACCTTTCTCCCTTACTTGATTTGTCAGAATGCTAACAGACAACGTTATACTTTCCTAAGTAAAGATAGGAGGATGATATTATTGGGGCACTGGCCAGTCCAAGAAGATGAGCAGAATCTGGAACTTACTAGCCCATAACAAATTGAGTTCCCACCAGATCACCCTACAGTGAAGCTTATCAACCAACTATAAGGTTTTTCCATGCACATAAGCTTCTTACAACATCTTAATGCCCACTCTCATTATAAATAGATGATAAGCAAGAAGCCTTGGTATGTAAGGACAGCTTTTAAAAAATATTTATTTATTACTTCAGGTTATATCTTCATCACAGTGCCTTCTTTCAACCCCTCCCAGTCCCGCCCTCCCACCCTCTACACCCTATGCATTCTATCCCACTTCTCTGAAGTGGAATGTCCCTATATAACAGTCCCCACTCCAGTTCAGCATTCATATGAGGGCCAAGAGCCTCCTCATACACTGGGGGCCTACAAGGCAGCACCACTAGGGCAAAGTGTCTCATTGGCAGGTAACAAAGTCTATGTTCCTGTTCCCTTTGGTGCATTGGTTGTAGTATAGTTATCCTGTACTATATGGCTAAAATCCAATTATAAGTGAATAGATGCCAAGTGCTTCCTTCTGAGACTGGGTTAGCTCACTCAGGATGAGCTTCTCTAGTTCCATACATTTGGCTGCAAATTGCATGATTTCGATGTTTCTGATAGCTGAGTAGTATTCCATTGTGTAGATGTACCACAGTTTTTTTTTTTCCATTCTTTGGTTGAGGGACGTCTGGGTTGTTTCCAGTTTCTAGCTATTACAAATAAGGCTGCTATGAACATAGATAAGGAAATGAGGAAAAGTTCTTGTGGTTTGGTGAGGAATCATTTGGATGTATACACAGAAGTGGTATGGCTGGGTCCCGAGGCAGAGCTACTCCATGTTTTCTAAGATATCGCCAGACTGACCTCCATAGTGGTTGCACAAGCCTGCACTCCCACCAGCAATGGAGGAGGGTTCCCCTTTCTCCACACCCTCGCCAGCATGTGCTGTCATATGAGCTTTTGATCTTAGCCATTCTGACAGGAGTGAAATGGAATCTCAGAGTTGTCTTGAGTTGCATTTCTCTGATGATTAAGGATGATGAGCATTTCTTCAAGTGTCTCTCAGCCATTAGGGATTCCCCCCTTTTGAATTATTTCTTTAGCTCTGTTCCCCATTTTTTTCATTGGATTACTTGGTTTCTTGGGGTTTAATTTCTTGAGTTCTTTATGAATTTTGAATATTAGCCCTCCATCGCATGTGGGGTTGGCAAAGATCTTTTCCCAATCTGTAGGTTACTGCTTTGTTTGAATGAAAGTGTCCTTTGCCATGCAGAAGCTTTTCAGTTTCATGAGGTCCCATTTATTGATTGTTGATATTAGAGACTGAGCTGTTGGTGTTCTGTTCAGGAAGTTGTCACCTGTACCAATGAGTTCAAGGCTTTTCCCCACTTTCTCTTCTAATAGGTTTAGTGTATCAGGCCTTATGTTAAGGTCTTTGATCAACTTGGACTTAAGTTTTGTACAAGGTGATAACTATGGGTATAATTTCATTTTTTTACATGTTGACATCCAAGTAGACCAGCACCATTTCTTGAAGATGCTGTCCTTTTTCCATTGTATGATTTTAGCTTCTTTGTCAAAAATTAAGTGACCATAGGTGTGTGGGTTCACTTCTGGGCCTTTGATTGATTCCATTGATCCACTGGTGTGTTTCTATACCAGTATCATGCTGTTTTTATTGCTCTGTGGTACAGCTTGAAATCTGGGATGGTTAAGCCTCCAGATTTTTTTTATTGTACAGGATTGATTTAGCTATTCTGGATTTTTTGTTATTCCATATGAAGCTGAGAATTGCTTTTTCCAGGTCTATAAAGAATTGTGGTATTTTGATAGGAATTGCATTGAATCTGTATATTGCTTTTGGCAGGATGGCCATTTTTATTATGTTGATCCTACTTATCCATGAGCATGGGAGATCTTTTCATCTTCTGATGGCCTCTTCATTTTCTTTCTTCAAGGACTTGAAGTACTTGTCATACAAGTTTTTCACTTGCTTGGTTAGAGTTACCCCCAGGTATTTTATATTGTTTGTGGCTATTGTAAAGGCTATTTTTGTTTCCCTAATTTCTTTCTCAGACCATTTATTTTTGGTATAAAGAAGGGATTCTGATCTTTTTTTGAATTAATTTTGTATCCAGCCACCTTGCTGAAGGTGTTTATCAGCTGTAAGAGTTCTTTGGTGGAATTTTTGGGATCACTCATATATACTATCATATTGTCTGCAAATAGGGATAATTTGACTTCTTCGTTTCAATTTTATCTCCTTTAGCTGTCTTATTGCTCTAGCAAGAACTTCAAGTACTATGTTGAAGAGATGTGGTGAAAGTGGGCATCCTTGCCTTGTCCCTGAGTTTAGAGGAAACACTTTAACTTTCTCTCCATTTAATTTGATGCTGGTTACTGGCTTGTTGTATATTGCCTTTATTATTTCTAGGTATTGTACTTGTATGCCAGTTCTCTCTAAGACTTTTAGCATGAAGGGGTGTTGGATTTTGTCAAATGCATTTTCAACATCTAGCGAGATGCTCATGGTGTGTTTTTCCTTCAACTTGTTTATATGGTGAATTATGTTGATGGATTTTCATGTGTTGATCCATCCCTGCATTCCTGGGATTAAGCCTACTTGATCATGGTGTATGACACTTTTGATGTGTTCTTGGATTCAGTTTGCCAGTATTTTATTAAGTATTTTTGCATCTATGTTCATGATGGAATTTGGTCTGAAGTTCTCCTTCTTCGTTAGGTCTTTGTGTGGTTTAGGAATCAGTGTGACTGTAGCCTCATAGAATGAGTTTGGCAGTGTTCTTTCTGATTCTATTTTGTGGAACAGTTTGAAGAGTATTGGTATTAGTTCTTCTTTGAAGGTCTGGTAGAATTCTGTGCTGAAACAATCTGACCCTTGGCTTTTTTTGGTTGGGAGATGTTTAAGGACTGTTTCTATTTCCTTAGGGGTTATAGGGCTGTTCAATCTGTTAACCTGATCTTGATTTAATTTTGGTAGGTGAATCTGTCAAGAAAATTGTCCATTTCACTTAGGTTTCCAAATTTGGTGGAGTACAGATTTTTAATAGCTGGGCATGATGGCACATTCCTTTATTCCCAGAACTCGGGAGACAGAGGCAGGTGGATCTCTGTGAGTTCAAGGCCAGCCAGGTATACAAAGGAAGTTCCAACACAGACAATACTGTTACACAGAGAAACCCTGTCTCAAAATATACATAAAACAAAAATAAGATGCTAAAGAAAACAAACCACAACTCTACAAAAAATAAATATATGATTGCAGAAATTAAAAAAAACAGTAAAATGTTTGAAGTTAGGGTTGAAGAAATATCTCAGAAATTGTAGTAGACCAACAAATGAACCATTAGACAGAAAAGACATATGAATGCAGACAGTCTGATATCTGATTTGTGATAAGTTCAAAAAGAGGTAATAAGGAAAGCAGGCATAAATTTATTGCAGAGATTATATACAAACAACTCATGGAACTTATTATAGACGTTTCCAGATTTTTGGGATCCACTAAATGCCAAACTACGAAATTTGAATTAAATTAACATCATCACGAAATTTCAAAACATTGAAAATAATGAGATCCTAAAAGCTTCAAGATGAGTACCATAGGTCAAATTTCAATGGTCTTGGATAAGGAAGGCTTCATGCTTCTCAATGGTCCTGAGAGAGCAGTACTCTTGCCATTCTTAGGGAAAATAATTTCCACTTAGTATTCTATACTCAGCCAATTCATCAGTCAACTTCGAGAGGAGGATAAGGAAGTTTTTACCTGCATACAAGGCCTCCAAAATTGTGTGTCATATGTGCTGCATCTCAGGAAGATAATTAAATATTATTTCTATCAAAATGAAGACAAAAACTCAGAAAGAGAAAGCTATGTGTAAGAAATAGGATAAAGAGAAAAAGAGTTCCCAGGATGATTGCTTGTAATTGTGTTGTGTTTAACCATTCTGAGAGGACACAGAGTCTTTAGAAAGTTTAGGCAGTGAATAAGTGATAGGTACATTATGAAAAAGGAAGCAAAACCGAGGAAATTATTAGCCTCAAGGGGAAATTTTTGTCTGAGCAAAGAGAAATTAAACACAATTATAGTGTACTAACTGGCTTTGTTCTGAACTATATTCAAATAGTGATAATGACAAAAATACCAAATCCCGATTTAAGATAAAAAAAAAGGTGACATGTTTCTACTAGGAGTCAGGGGTAGAGAAGGAGAACAGTATCTGGGGGTGGTCCATGAGGGTTAAATCTTTATCCTTCTAGTGTAGTTGACAGTCTTTCATAGTAGGAAAACCATCAGTAGCACCAGGCTTCATAGAAATATAGTAGCACTGGCACAAGCTGGATGGTAGGAAGTGTTGAAAGTGTCTTCCTTTGTAATGGGAAAGGGTGGAGCAAGAGATGCCATTTTTATTTAAGGATGGTGTTCTAGTAGGCTATAGAATTCTTCACAAAGTCAGTGAGTAGTGGGAAAAAGCACATGGCATGCAAGGCTGATGACCAGAGGGCCTGGCATGGTGGCACACTCCTTTAATCCCAGCACTTGGGAGGCAGAGGCATGCGGATCTCTGTGAGTTCAAGGCCAGCCTAGTCTACAAAATTGAGTCCAGGCCAGGGATACACAGAGAAACCCTCTCTTGAGAAACAAACAAAAAACCCCATATATACATACATACCCCATATATACATACATGGCAGTTATGTTAGGGTAGGGTGTACCACTGACAGGTAACCAAGTCCCTGTTCCTTCTCTTTTGAGTCTGTTGTTGTAGGATGGTTATCCTGTACTATAATGGCTACAATTCAGTTATAGGTGAATATATGCCATATGTATCGTTCTAAGTCTGGGTTAGCTCACTCATGATAAGCTTTTCCAGTTCCATCCATTTGGTTTCAAATTGCATTATTTCCTTGTTTCTGAGAGCTGAGTAGTATTCCATTGTGTAAATGTACCACAGTTTTTTTTTTTAATCCATTCTTCAGTTGAAGGACATCTGGGTTGTTTCGTTTCTAGCTATTACAAATAAAGCTGCTATGAACATAGTTAAGGAGATGTCCCTGTGGGTTGGTGAGGAATTCTTGGATATATGCCCAGGAATGGTATGGCTTGGTCTTGAGGTACAGCTATTCCAAGTTTTCTAGGATATCTCTAGACTGATTTCCGTAGTGGTTGTACCAGCTTGCACTCCCACCTGCCATGGAGGAGTGTTCCCCTTTCTCCGCAGCCTCGCCAGCATATGCTGTCTTTTGAGTTTTTGATCTTAGACAAAAGATCATTATGACAACTGTGAGATGGAATCTCAGAGTCATCTTGAGTTGCATTTCTCTGAAGATTAAGGATGTTGAGAGCATTTCTTCAAGTGTCTCTCAGCCATTTTAGATTCCTCTTTTGTGAATTCTCTGTTTAGATCTGTTCCCTATTTTTTGATTGGGTTAGTTGGTTTGCTGGTATTTAATTTCTTGAGTTCTTTATAGATTTTGGATATTAGCCCTCTGTCAGATGTGGGGATGGTGAAGATATTGTATGTGTGTGTGTGTGTGTGTCTGTGTGTGTGTGTGTGTGTGTGTGTGTGTGTGTGTGTGCAACCACGTGTCCATGACATAGCACAGGTGTAGAGGTGAGAACATAATTTCTGGGAGTCAGTTCTCTCCCCCACCCCTAACTCCATTCCTTACACTCTTTCATATCCAATCCCACTTCATAATACCCCCAACTTCATGTTCTCTTTTTAGTAAATTAATAAAAGGTTAAACCCAATATGTACTATCCATATACTTCTGGTGTGGGTCACTTATTGGATGTTTGGAGAAGAAGTGAATGTGGAGTGCTCAGGCACAAACAGGACATCCATATTACATTCCCTCTCTTCAGGGCTCAAGGACCATTTTGAAAGAAGGGACAGAAATACTATAAGAGGCAGAAACAGAGGACACCTGAGCAAAACAGTGTTTACTGGACATAACAGAACCTCTGCATTCATCAACAACTGCGGGTGGCTGTAGGAGATCTAAGCTGTTCCTGAGTCCCACCCCATCCCTAACTGAGAAGCTATGGACAGTTGATGGCTTCTCCATGAAGAATTGTCTCAGTTATTTTTATGGGTGTAGTTCCTGGTTGGTTGATATTTGCATATACATTTCTTGAGGATCCATGGAATGATAATTCCATTAAATGTTTATTTTGGGTAGCAATTGCATTATATTGTATTAATTTTACAATCTCTTCTTCTCTCCAAACTGAAAACTGGTTAATTTACATGCACAGCACTGGGTTTCATTATAGCTTTTTCAAATAGAATTTGCTTTTGTTGCGTCTCCTCCCTTTCTCTCTAATCCCTTTGATTCCCCTCTTGTGTCTTTCCTTCCCCAATCTCCTTTTTACTTTCATATCACTTGTCTCCTATTGTACCCCAACACAAATTTCACTCACTGGTGATCTCCTTTCTAGTTTCACTGCTTACATATATGCTCACCCCACTTATTTACATAGATCTGGACATTGTAAGCTAAGGTTCACTTATGAGAGAGAACATATATATATATATATATATATATATATATATATATACATATATACTTTCTAAGTCTGTTATGCTGCTTATTATAATACTTTCAAGTATTATCAATTTCTCCACAAGTTTCATAATTTCTTTTTCCCTTACAGGTGATTAAAATTCCACAGTGTATATGTTTACTACATTTCCATTATCCATCCATCAGCTCATGAACATTTAGGCTACTTCCATTTCTTATTGCATTAATGATGCAAATAAATGTGGATGTGCATGTATCTCTGTAGTAGGATACACAAGTCCTTTGGCTTCTATCCAAAAGTGGTACACCTGGCTGATAAGGTAGTTCTTTTTTTTTTTTTTTGACACACATCCAGACTTTTAATGACTGAACCTGTTTATACACTTACCAGGAACAAAAAAGGGGCTCTTCTTTTAAAAGTGGTTATTGGCCTTTAATGTTGCTTTTCTTTCAATCTGTGTGTGTGTGTGTGTGTGTGTGTGTGTGTGTGTATGTGTGTGTGTGTGTGTGTGTTCATTTCATTAGCCTGTTTATTGATTGGCATATTCGGGAGCTTTTGCTGTTTAGTTTTTTTTTCTTTTTTTTGTTCTTTTTTTTTTGCTGCTGCACCATCAGAAACTATAACAAATATGTTGATAATGGAGAAAGAAAATCATTCAGACATATTTTTGCTGCTTCATATAATTCTTTTGATTTTTCTTTTGTCTTTTAATGGAACCAAAGGAGCCATTTCTTCCGTGACATTGTAGTCTCACAAAAATTTCAAGTTGAACTCTATCTGTGGCTTCATCAAAGAATAAAATGTGAAATTAGCAGCTGTACTCTCCAAATTTTTTCACTGGAATTTTGAGTTCTTATTTGCTTGGCTA
>CAJQZJ010000072.1:2234425-2259494 GCA_907164525.1 Lophiomys imhausi
TGTGTGTGTGTGTGTGTGTGTGTGTGTGTGTGTGTGTGTGTGTGTGGTTGTATGGTTGCATGCTTATGGAGGTCAGAAGAGGGTGATACATCCACTGGAGCTCGAGTTTTAGGCAGTTGTTAACTTCACTGTGTGGGTGCTGGGAATTGAACTTCTGAACTTGGGTTCTTTGGAAGACTGGCATGAGTTCTCAACAGCTGATTCACCTCTCCAGCCACTTGCCTTGTTTGTTTGTTTTTTTGCTATGATATATGCTACCACATAATTAGCTTTTCCAATCGAATCTATCTGAACTGTAATATTTAATGATATTGAGAAAATGGACATTTTTCTTTCAGTTCTTCCATGTTGTCCTTATGACACAATCATTTAAACACATCAGATTTGGTAGCATGTTTCTGTGTATAACATCATCGAATTACATTCTTTGAAGCCTTGCACACATTCTCTAAAAATTAATCTGAGTGCTTTAGTATTGACAAAGAACCAATCATCTGTCTACATTCATTGAACAGTTTTCCTTCTCTGTAATTTTTCTTTTGAGCCATTGTAGAAGCAGTGGTAGGATTAAAAATCACTAACAGATAATGACTGCATTTGCTTTTATTATGAAAATTAACTTACAGGAAAATAGCAAACAGTGTTTGGACCTGTCTAGGTCTCAGCTGCTGATGCAGTGTTAGAGCGCTAAAAGCAAATGCACAGTGGGCTGTGAACGAGTTGTAGTCAAGGTGTTGAAGTATCCTTAACAATCAAATTATAATACTTATTTGTCATCTAAATAAAATTAAATGGCTATCATTTTTAATGGTAATCTGAAATACTTTTGAGAATCACTGTTTCACTCTCCAAATTACCATGAACACATGTAACATCTGATGGTGCCAGTTCTACTGTTCTTTGACGATATCACATTGGAAGTCACATACCATTGTACAACTGACAACATACATGTGTATAAATAACAAAAACATGTCTATAAATAAACAAAATATATATTTTTATTTTATATGATATTTTAACACATTTGTTTATATTGGTTATACTCAAGAATTGCATAATCAAACTACAAATACACATGCACGTGCATGCACATACACACACAGAACATGTTTTAGGTACGTTTACAATTTTGTGTTGGGCTATATTCACTGTCATCCTGAGCTGTGGACTGGACACTCCTGGTTTTTACCAGCCCTAACACTACGTATAATGAATGTATAAAAATAAGATGAAGAGAAAATATGTTTTAAAAGATAAAGGAACAAAATTGTCCCTTGACGCAGATGAGTCATTCAAGTACATGACTCAGTTGACACTTGGGTGTCAAGAGTTGGTATTCTAGCAAATTGATCAGGTAACAAACTGGCTCATTGATTGCGGACACAGGTCGGCTTTTTCTCTTTTTTGACACCTGGCTTCTTTTCCATATTGTTGAGTAAGCCAATCCTCTTGTAATCTGCTCATAAACAGTTTCAGAGACACTGGCCTAGTCCATGGTGCCATCACAAATATGACAAGGTGACATTGGGTCTGCTTTGTTGACTCCTTGTATATGGGAAGGAGTAGCATGTGTGTTTTCTCCACTTGAGTTTCTAAGACAGAGTCTCTCACTGAGCCTGGCACTTTCAGTTAGAATTGGCTAGGTAACGAGTCCCCAGGATCCACTGTCTGTCTCTGTTTCCTAGCCCTGGAATTACAAGCATCATGCCTGATATTTTACATGATTGTTAAGGGAACCAATCTCAAGTCCTCATGCTTATGCAGCACACACTTTAGTTTACCCAATGTACCATGGGTCCATTCTACTGTGGCTGATGCTTTCCTGGGCTGGAGGTCCTGGCTTGTTTAAAAAGGCAGGCTAAACAAGCCATGAGGGCAAACTACTAAGTGGCATTCCCTCCATGGCCCTGCTTTAGTTCCTGCCCCCAGGCTCCTACTCTGGCTTCTCTCAGTAATAGAAACAAACCCTTTCACCTCCAAGTAGCTTTTTGTGATGGTATTTTAGCACAGCAATAGAAACTCTGACTAAGACAGACTTGAAGGTACAGCAAACCTTTGTGGATAAAAGTTCCTGAAAGTTAAGACTTGAGGTGAATTTTTGTCATTAAAAAAAAAAAAAACACTTGAGATATTTATAGATTCCCATGTTGCTATAAGAGAGAAACCATGGTACCTTACACCCACTCCTGTAATGGCAACACATTAAAAACTGTAGGGTAATATTAAAATCAAGATAGTGACATTCCACAGTTAGGACAGAAAACTTTCCCATCCTCAGTATCTCTCTTGGTATCTCTCTTGTCCTCTTTTAACCATGTATACTTTCTTTGTCCTTGCTACCAACCATTCCTAATCCCAGCAACTACTAATTTAGTCTTCATTGCTACGTTGCTGTTATTTGGATATTATTTCAGCACTCACAATGTTGAAGCAGTATATTCTTGGTGACTTTGAGGCCACCCTGGGTTACATAGTGAGTTCAGGACCACCAGGGCTACATAGTAAGGATCCTGTCTTTAAAATAATGTTAAATAATTGAAATCATACAGTAGTTAATGTTCAGTGATTAACCCTTTTCATTCAGCATGATTTTTGTAAACTCATAATGTATAATGGGTTCTTTCTTCCCTCCCTCCCTCCCTCCCTCCTTCTCTCTTTTCTTTCTTTTCTTTCTTTGATTCTTCCTTTTCTTTTTAGACCTTTTCTTATGTAGTACTGCCCTAAAATTCTCAATGTGGCTTAAAATGACCTGAAATTTCCAGTCCTTCTGCCTCTGCTTCCTGACTTCTGGGATTAAAGGATTGTACCATTATGCGCAGTTTATGTGCTAGGATTTGAACCCAGAATCTTAGGCATGCTAGATAAGAACTCTACCAACTGAGCGGCATTTCCATTTCTACTAGTTCCTTTCGTTTGATTCCTGAGTAGCGATCTATAGGAATGGTCGTATCACAGCTTGTTCAGTTGTGTTTCCCCTGGGTGAGTGAGTCACTTAACCTCCTGTACTTCACTTCACCACTGCCAGATGTGGATAATAACAGTGCTAATAACAGTGCTTGTCTCTTGGGACAATTGTGAGGCTCCCATGGGTTCATATTTTGAGAGGTTCAACAACAGGAGCTGATGCAGAATACCTGCTGGGTGAGTGTCAATTAAATGTAATACAAGTAAATTGATTTAGGAAACCACCTTGAGTGTGAAGAAGCAACAAAAACGTTTGCTATCTTGATCAACACAAAGATTGCTTGAATTTGGTCTGAGAGCCAGTAAGTTGTGGAAACCCATTTAGATGAACTGTGTGTGGTGCCTATGGAGGGGAAGTGGAAAGACACTTGTAATTGATCCCTGTTGTTCAGCCTTCCTTTGATTTGAAGCAGGACTTCAGTCGTCAGCTCTTCTCCAGCCTCCTGAGTATTGGACCCCTCCCCACGTTCTCACATCCAAAGCCATTTCTTACACTGCAGCACCTGTAAGCTCCACTGCTCATCTTCTAAGTCCTAGTCAAAACAGCCACTATATTGCTACCAGGAAAGACCAGGAAGTGAAAGTAAGTGTCCATCTCAAGGGAATCAAGCCGCTGGACTCTTTACTGAGCTAAGTAAGGATGTCTCACTCACAGGACCCCAGTGCAAGAGGACACTCTTAGCCCTCATATGACTGTTGAACTGAGGGGGCTGAGATGTGGGTACACCCCACACCGGAGGAGTAGGATAAGTAGGAGAGGGAGTAGAGGGTGAGAGGGTGGGAATGATAGGGGTGGAGGGAGGGAGCTGTGATGGAGATGTAACATGAAGTAATAAATAAATGTTAAAAAAAAGCCAGCTAATGTATTGCTAGCAGGAAAGATCAGGCAGTCAAAATAAGCGTCCATCTCAAAGGAATCAAGCCACTGTATTCTTCACTGAGCTAAGGATGTCTCACTCATGAAATCTCAACAACATAGTTGCCTAAATAAGACCTTCATGATGACAGCACCATGAGTAGACATGCAAATGAAGACAGGGAAAATTTCACGAGGTCAAATTCCTAGATTAAGAGCTAAATTCAGTTTCTGACTTCTTAGTGAGAGAGAATCAGTCTTCTCCAAAGACAAGGCCCCTGATAAGTTACCCAGTCCCAAGTGGTCAGCTTTAAACACATACATGTACATGTTAGTAAGACTAAATGGGCTCAGTACATTTCATTGTGTGTATGGGGGGGTGTATGGGTGTGTATAATAATAATATTATTATAGAAGAGGTCATGAACTTGAGAGAAAATTGGATGACACATGAAGAATCAGTAGCAGAAGACTTAGGGTTGGAAATTGATGTTAATTATAGTACTTATATATGATATTATAAAATGTTAATTATAAAATATGAGTGACATGTGTTATGAGACCTATTCTGTACTCACTGGGCCCACCTCACCAATCTCTGTTCTAAGAAGTCCAGTGGTTATAAGAGGGAGAATAAACATCTCCTGTGTTTACAGAGTGACTTTTATACCCACTTCTACCCAGCACTGAGCATGTAGAGAGAGATCTAGCCTCTCTCTCAGATTGGAAAGTTGAAAACCTGGCAATTTGAAAGCTGAGTTGCACAGGGGAAAAACTGGGACCAAATCTGGGCCAAAAGGGTTTGTGGTGCAAATTGCATTTCTCTGTTAATTGTCATCTGTTAATTACATTAGAAAAAAAAGGGTAGAAAAGCAGAAACTCTACTGCCATGCCATCCTGAGGAAAGCCAATGTTCAGTGTGTGCACTAGCTCAGTGAGCCATACACAATTTCAAGACACAGAGGCACACATTGAAACACATTGCTGTATATTTAGAGATAATGGAGTTTTTCTTTCTTAAGGCTTGATATAAACTTTGATTGCATAGCATTTCTTTAATTTGTTGCTATTCAAGAAAACCCTGCAAACACTGTGGTGAGCAAAGCCTAGCTTTTTCATTTGCATATTTTAATTTGCTTGACCACAGCTCCACACTCACCTACATGGACAATCCCCCTAGGAGTGGGGAGAATATTTTTCAGTATAAATAATGTGTTTTATGGTTGTGAGGTTGACCAGCTGAATTTAACCATTGGAGTGGCTGGAGAAAGTATGTGTTTGGAGAACTTACAGATGGCTTGTCCTGTGCCAGCTGTCCATACCATTCCTGGACAAAGCACAAAGAATCTGTGACACCCCCCCCAAGCTAGCATGGAAGATCCCCTACTTGGGTATTTCTAATTGAAAAACTGCAAGGCCCTAGAAGAAGAGGTCATCACAGAAACACCAGCTGAGCAGTTGTGGAGGGATAGGAAGGCCCTGGAAACCATTTCCTCCTTTCTCTGTGGGGCCAGCCAGAGTCCAGAATACCTTATATCCTCTTATTCTTCTGAATTGTATTGTATTTTTCCTGGGGATAAAACCAGAATGAGAGCAGTGGATTCATGATTTATGAGATTGCTTCATGACTTCTTGTTTGAGTGTGTGAAACAAAGTAAACCCAAGGCCCATATAGCTGGGATATAAAGTTAATTTCATCTCGTCATATAATCGTGGGTAATAATAGGAAAAACATACAAATAATATTTAGCCTTCTGTAGAATGTGTTCTCTGTAGGAATTAAAAACCATATGATCATGGCATAGCTCATGCACTGTCCAGCCTTGGAGGTGTAGCTCTCATGGGTCATCAAAGAAGCTTCTTTTTGCTACAAATTGAGGCTATTACAGAGATCCACAACAGTTCAACATGAAGAGAATAAGTGTTGATGGGGTAGCAACCCCTACTGATAAATCTAGAACATTACTCCTATACCTAGGAAAATTGCAAAAGTGAGGTGGTAAGATTGTAAAACCAGGAAGCCTGCTAAGAGAGAGTAACTTCTAGACATGACAGAGAAAGTGGTCACATAAACAAGTCCTGAATAATGACCATACCAGTTGGCACCGCAGTGTGGATGGCGGAAATTTCCCAATATCCTACTCCTAGATGAAGAGCTACAGGCACTTAATAGCTGCTAAGAGAGGGAAAGTCAGTCTTTTCCAGGGGCAAGCCCGCATAGGATATCTAGTGCCAAGTGGTTGACCCTGAACACATGTTGAATACAAAATAGTTTATATATTATATTATATATTATTTTATTATATATGTATAATTATATTATATTTATATATCATTATATATAAATTATATAAGGAGTCAAGGAAGGACATGGGATGAGTTGAATGGGGAAAGAAATTGGTGGAAATAATGGCAATATAGTACTCATGTAAGAAATTCCCCCCAAATATAAAACATTTAACTTAAAGAAAAGATCATGTACTAGTTATGTATCCACTGTGTGGAGCCCAGTACACTCTCCTAGGGATTTCATCATGTCAGATTTTCTACCTGGATTCTTTGTTTGTTTCTTTCTTTCTTTTGTTTTTTTGAGACAGGGTTTATCTGTGTAGCCCTGGCTGTCCTAGAGCTCACTCTGTAGACCAGGCTGGCCTCAAACTCACAGAGATCCACCTGCCTCTGCCTCTTGAGTGCTGAGATTAAAGCCATGCACCACCACCGCATGGAAAACTCTAGTTTTTTAAGGGTCTATTGAGAATAGCATCAAGGTTGACATTTGTGTGCTTCGACAGGGGATTGGAAGATTTGAAAGTGTGACTTAGGTTTGAGAGGACTGGCAGAGGACAGAGAGAAGTGAGGACGCTGTACATTGTCTTGGTGCCACTATAAAGTTCTTTACTCCATTTCTGGGACATTCTCCTCCTTCATCTTCTTTAAATTAATTAATTAATTATCCATTTTACATCCTGATCGAAGCTAGCCCCCTCTCTCCTCTTCACCCAATTCTATACCCCCATCCTCTTTCCTCTTTTCCCCCTGCCTTTTTCCTCAGAAGAGGGGACCCCCCCAATCAATCCGCTCAAACTCTTCAAGTTGCACCAGAACTAAGAGCATCCTTTTCCACCAAGGCCAGACGAGGTAGTCTAGCTAGAGTAAAGTGTTCCACAAACAGGCAACAGAGTTTATATCAGAGACAGTCCCTGCTCCACTTGCTAGGGTATCTACATGAAAACCAAGATGCTTATCAGTTACATATGTGTAGGGAGCCTAGGTCCTGTTCATACATGCTGATTTGGTTGGTGCTTCAGTCTCTGTAAGACCACAGGGCCTAGGTTAGTTGACGCTATTGTTCTTCTTGTGGAGTTATTGCCCTTCTGAATCGCTCTATTCTTCCTTCCACTCTTTGACAAGATTCCCTGAGCTTTACCTGATGTTTAGTTTTAGGTCTCAGCATCTTTTTCGATCTGCTGTTGGGTGGAGCCTCTCAGAGGCTAGTTATACTAGGCTCTTGTTGGCAAGCATAGCAGAGTACCATTAATAGTGTCAGGAATTGGATCTCTCCCATAGGGTGGGTCTCAAGTTATGTCAGCCATTGGTTGGTCATGCCCTTAATCACTGCTCCATCCTTATCCCTGCACATCTTGTATGCAGGACAAATTTTGGGTCAAAGGTTTTGTGGGTGGGTTGGTGTGTCCACCCTCCACTGGAATTCCCTACAGTCTAGGAGGTTGCCACTTCTGTTTCCTGTTGCTAGGAGTCTCAGCTAGGGTCATCCTCATATCCTCCCAGGAGAACACCTGATCCCAACCCTCATTCCCCTCCCCACACCCTCTCCCTCTCAGTTTCCTTTTAGCATCTACTTCTGATGTCTGTTCTATTTCCCTTCTGAGTGAGTGTCAAGCACCCTACCTTGGGCTCTCCTTGTTACTTAGTTTCTTTGGGTCTGTTTTCCTATACTATATGGTTAGTATCTGCTTATGAATGAATACATACCATGTGTATCTTTCTGGGTCTGTGTTACCTCACTCAGGATGATCTTTTCTAACTCCATCCATTTGCCTGCTAATTCCATGATTTCAATCAAACTTACTTGTTAAATCAATATTCACCTAGCCCATCCTATGTGCATCCTGCCAGAAAATAAAGCACAAAGGCAAACAAGATACTGGTCCTGTCTCATGAAGCTGACTGTGTTAGGGAAACTGAGTTTATAAGTTTATTAGTGATTATAAACAATTCAAGTAGCCAGATTCATTACAGGTTTGTGATTGTCATTGCAAAGAGATCAAAACTCCAAAGACTTTTTAAAGTTGCTTTATTCCATTTAGGATGCTATAACAGAAACCATAGACGAGGTGCTTACAAACAACAGGAATGTGTTAATCACAGTTTTGGAGGCAGGGAAGTCCATATCAGCCTGATATTATAGTTGAATTCTGATAAAAGCCTCTTTGGGGTTATACAATTACACTACTAAGTTCTCATTGTGTTCTTGATGTAAGACATCATTTATAAGGGCACTGATCCCATTCATGAGGGTTCCACACTCCTGACTCAACAACCTGCTTTGAGGTGCCTGCTCCTGAGGCTTCAGGGTTAAGATTTCAACAGATAGATTTGAAGAGGACATTGGCATAGAGACTAGAAGAAAGTAAGCAAATCTTTCATATAATTATGAAACATATTTTTATACATAAAAGAAGCTTCTAAATGCAGAAACTAAGACAAAAACAAGAAGCAAAAGTATCATGAAACTGTGTGAAGGACTATTTCAAGTGACTTTAAAATAGTAATTTGTCTAAGCATCCTTAGTTGGTTTTATCGTAAGGAGAAAAGAACTACAAAAAAATCTTGAAATGTTTTCAGTAAATCATATTGTTTATGGAATGCTGAATGTGTTAGTCTAAGACTGTCATGCATGTGTTGTGGGATAAATCAGCTCATGTGCCAATTTTATTTAATGAAGAAGACTGAATTCAAAAGCCTGTAAACTTAAATTTCAGCAGAAAGTGTTATGATGTAATAAGTTATCTTTAAAAATATCTCTTATGATATCTCAGAAAGTCCTTGGAAAATTAGCAGAACCATTGGCAATGACATGTGCTGACAAGACATTGATTTCTAAAGATTGCTTCTCACTAAAACAAAGTTGTTGAAAGAACCCACGAAGAAGAGATTGATTCCAGGACTGAAGCAGGAAATAGTCTAGATAATTCTGGAACTTTTTGTCATACCACAAAGCAAAGAAACTCTTAAGAACTACCAGGGCCATTGCAAAAGTCTCAGGAAGCTACTTTTGTAAGCTTCAAAAGGTCAAAGATGTAAAACATTATCAACAAGAAAAATCAAAGTATTGGACACACCAAACATTTAAAACTGTGATTCCCTAATGATACTATTTAGTGACTAGTGTCCCTATCCCGTAAATGCACACACATGCACACATGTCTCATCTGGAGGATGCTAAGGAACAAATTTCTTTTAAACTGTTAAAAAATAAATATGAAAGAAGGGGTTGGTTATGATCATTCACCTGCAATTCCAGCAGTTGGGATAACAATTTTCATGCTGCCTTGGGCACTATAGTGAGACTTTGCTTCATTAAAACCAAGGGGTAGGGATAAGCTCAGTGGTATATATTAATTTCTTTTTTTGTTAGTTGTTTAAAATTGTTTATTACTTCATGTTACATCTCCATCACAGCGTCCTCTTTACACCCCTCCCAGTCCTGCCCTCCCACCCTCTACTGACTATCCCTTCCATCCCACTCCTCTGGAGTGGAATGTCCCTACATAACAGTTACTCATCCCAGTTCAGCAGTCATATGAGGGCCAAGAGCCTCCTCATACACACTACAAGGCAGTACCACTAGGACAAAGTGTCTCATTGACAGGAAACAAAGTCTATGTTCCTGTTCCCTTTGGTGCATTGGTTGTAGTATAGTTATCCTGTACTATATGGCTAAAATCTGATTATAAGTGAATAGATGCCATGTGCATCCTTTTGAGTCTGGGTTAGCTCACGCAGGATGAGCTTCTCTAGTTCCATCCATTTGGTGGCAAAGTGCATGATTTCATTGTTTCTGATGGCTGAATAATATTTCATTGTGTAGATGTACCACAGATTTTTTTTTTTTATCCATTCCTCTGTTGAGGGACATCTGGGTTGTTTCCAGTTTCTAGCTATTACAAATAAGGCTTCTATGGACATAGATGAGGAAATGTCCTTGAAATTCAGTGAGGAGTCATTCGGATGTATACCCAGAAGCGGTATGGCTGGGTCCCGAGGCAGAGCTATTCCAAGTTTTCTAAGATATCACCAGACTGACCTCCAAAGTGGTTGCCTCAAGACTGCAAGATTGGTCTCTACTACTGAAAACAGGAGGAGGAGGTAAAACATTTTATGTGATATTCATATAACAAACTGTACCTCGGAGCCACCAAATAGTTGGTAATGTCAGGTTTCTTTGGAAGTACTTTTGCTAATAACTGAAGAAAGGAAACAGAGAAGTAGAATACCACCAATGCATAATCTCAATGAAATACTAGATCATTATATGAATCACTAACCTTACTCTTCCCTTGTTTTATCTGTATTTGTTTTTGTGTATTACTTAGGTTTCTCCAGAAAGCCAGAGCCAATATGGTCCATATACTGTGTACATATACAAATTTATATCCAAATAATTGTTTAGTTAGAGAAAGACACACAGAAACACAGACACACAGAGAGAGAGAGACAGAGAGACAGAGACAGAGACAGAGAGAAGACTGCATGACACTTTAAGGTATGGACTTATTACTGTGGTGTGAATCTGACATAGCCCTTATATGATTAAGATGTGGTCTCTTCCTAGCTGCACTGTTTTGGAGGGATGTGGAAACCTTCAGAAATAGGTCCTACCTAAGAAATTAGGGCAAATGGGTGATGCCATTAATGGTTATGCCACAACTCTCTGCTCTCCGTAGACTGACATGAACAGCTTCTGCCCACTCTCCTGCTGTCAAGGCTGCCATATTTTGCTTTACTCCAGGCCCAGAAATGTGCATCCAGGTGACGATGGACTGAATCCTCAGAGAGTGTGAGCCAAAATATAACTTTCCTTCTCTTGTTTTTGATGGATATTTGGTTATAGAAACAAGTCTAATTAATAGTACATAAACAATCACATGAACAAAATCTCACAATATGCTGATGTGAGGAGGAGACCCAGGATTGTCAATAGTGAACTTCAAAGCCTTGAGAGCCAGAAGGTGATGTGGTCAGATACGAAGTTGTGATCTGAACGTCTGAGAACCAGGAGAGCTGGGGCAAAAGGTTACACCTACTCAAGAAATCAGGCAGAGTAAAGTAAACAAGTGTCTTTGTATTCTGTTGGAGCCCCACAGGGACCATGGGATGCCTTCTGATATTCACTCAGTCTACCAATCTCAATACTAATTGCTTCCAGTACCCCTACCCAACAGGCACAGGACAAGGGAGAGAGGGAGAAAGAGAGTAACAAGATCAGATAATTGGGAAATCATGGGTTTTTTTTGGGGGGAGGGGCAGTGAGAAAGCTCAGGAGGCAAAGGCACTTACTGCCAAGCCTGATGACCCGAGTTCAGTCTTCAAGTCTGAAATGGCAGGAGAGAAGTGACTCCTACAAGCTGTCCTCTGACCTCCACATACATTCCATCATGTGCCAGGTGTTCAAGCACATGTATAAGAAATAGAATGGAATTTTATATTTGTTTGGCTTTTTCTTTCACATGTGCGTGGATTTATATGTGCTCCTGTGTGTGCACATTTGTATTGTGCCTATGTGTCTGGAGGCCAGTTGACATTGGGTGTTTTCCTCAAGTACTATCCACCTGACATGTTGGAGACCAGTCTTTTACTGAATGTTGGGCTCACTGATTTCATTGTACTGACTTGCTGGTGAGCTCCAGGGATCTTCCTGTTTCTGCCCCCTTGAGCTGTGATTTTGAACATGTGCTACCACATTTGGCTTTGTATGTGGGTTTGGAGTTTTAAACTCAGGTCCCCATGTTTATATGGCAAACAGTTTACTGACTGAGTCATCTCTCAAGTCTCAAAACTGGCCTTTTCAATCAGCATTATTCTGTGTGGATGAATGCAAATTATGTGTCCCAGTAATTTGCTTCATTTTACTGCTTCATAGTAATTCATGATATTTTTATAACACTGATTGCTTAACCCATTGTTCATTCCCTCTGAAGATTACCTTGGCTGATTTCAGCATTTTGGTCATTACAAATAATGTTCTTGCGAACATTCCTGAGTAGATTTTTCTGTGAACTGATTTTTTCATCTCTTTAAGATAAATACCCAGCACTAATATAGTTCAGTTGGATGGTTCTTGTATACATAAACTTCATAGGTTGTTCACCCTCACCTTCCTTCCCTATATTCCCGCCCCTCACTGGTTGCTTCCCTCCCCACAAATGGATAGGCCTCCTGCTTTCTTGCCATATATATGTATATGTTTATGTGCAAATGTATTCCACAGGATAGAAAACATTCTTTCTTTTTGGGCCATTTATTATGTGTGTGTGTGTATGTGTGTGTGCTTGTGTGAGTGTGTGTGTGTGTGTGTGTGTGTGTGTGTGTGTGTGTGTGTGTCCATCCTCTTTTCTTTATGCATTCTTCTGTTGATAGGAATATAGTATCATAGTCAGTTGTTAACTTGGCACAGCTGGAAAGAGGAAGCCTCAGTTCAGGAATTTCCTCCATCAGATTGGCCTGTGGGCATGCCTGTTGGGCATTTTCTTGATTGCTAATTGATATAGAAAGTAGGCAGTACCAAGTCTAAGCAGGTGAGCCTGGCCTTTACTTAAAAAAAAAGCAGCTGAGTAAGCTAGAAGATGCAAGCCAGTAAGCAGCAGCATTCACCCATAATTTCTGATTCAGTTCTTGCCTTCAGATTCCTGTCTTGAACTCCTGCTTTGGTTTCCTTGGATGGTGCACTGAGACATGGGAGTGAAAGTCAGATAAGTCCTTTCTAAACTCAGGTCACAGCAACAAAGAGGCAAACTGACCTTCTACCTTTGTTTTTTTGTGTGTGTGGGGGAACATCCACATTGATTTCTATCCAACTGCATCAATTTCACAAGCAATTGTTGCTCTCACTATACAGGTTGTCCATATCCTTGCTAAGTTTGAGTGTTGTTCCTTTTCTTAAAAAACAAAAACTCAGTCATTGTGATAGGTCCATAGCGATATCCTATTATGATTACAACTTGCATTTCTCAATGGCTAATATCCTGATGGCTAAGAGACTTATATTTTTACATTTGATTTCATGATCTACTTAAAATCAATTCCTATAAAAACTTTAGATTTAGATAGAGGTTAATTTCCTGCAACATCATTCAGTGAATGGACTATCTCTCATGTGCTCAGTTACTTTGTTATCTTGTTAAATTCTTGGTTTCATTGTTTTGGAGCCCTTCATGGCATTTCAAATATTTTGCTTCTGTTTTGGTAAAAAAACAATGTTAAAAGTTCATATCATTTCATTCAGATTCAAAGCTTTTTCTTGAGTTTTCATTGAGTGGAGCATGGCGTGTCTTCTGGTTTCATTTTGTTGCTATGATAAATGCCATAACCAAAAGCAACTTGGTGAGAAAAGATTTGATTTCATCTTATGCATCTAGGCCACAAGCTGTCTTGAGAAAATCCAGACAGGAACTCAAACAGGTACTGAATTAGAAACAATAGAAGAATACTGCTTGCTCGAGCTCAATTTCTTTCTTTCTTCCTTCCTTCCTTCCTTCCTTCCTTCCTTCCTTTCTTTCTTTCTTTCTTTCTTTCTTTCTTTCTCTCTCTCTGTCTCTCTTTCCTCCCTCCCTCCCTCCTTTCCTTCCTTTCTTCCCTTCTTTCCTTTTTAAAACATTCACTCATTTTATTTTTTTGTATGAGTATTTTCCTTGCATGTATGTCTGTACCACATGCATGTAGTGCCCATAGAGGCCAGAGGAGGTTATCAGATCTGTCTGGAACTGGAGATATAGGTGGCTGTGAGGCAGCATATGGGTGCTAGGAATCAAACCCCAATCCTCTAGAACAGCAGTCAGTGCTCTTAACTGCTGAGCCATTTCTACAGCCTCTCATCTATCTTTCTTACACAGTGTAGACCCATTTACCTAGAGTGGCTGACCACAGTGGACTAGATCTTCCTATGTCAATTATTAATCAAGACAATCTCTCCAGATGTGGCCACAGGCCAGTCTGATCAAAGCAGTTCTGCAGTTGATGTCCCCCTTCCAAGGTAACTCTAGCTGGTGTCAAATTGACAGTAAAAACTAACCAGTATGGCATTTATCTCCATTTAAGGAAATACTTGAATTTATTGTAACAATCTTTTGTAACTTTGGCAATAATACATGTATTCTTTCTTTGTAGGGACAAACCTAAGTGTTTCATACTTGTTGGCACAGTTATAGATGATATTGACCTATACATTTTAATTTCCATATATGTACTGCTAGTATACAGAAATGTGATCAATTGTTTCTTGGGTTGATTTCACTTAATTCTCAGATTGTTAGATGATTTGTGGAGATAGTGTACATAGAGAATCATGTCATCTTCATGTAGAGACTGTGGTACAGGTTAGTTAGTATGCATATCAGTCTGCCATCTGGCAGCACATAAAGGAGGAGCTTGGCATCCCTCAGCCCTGGTGCTGAAATGGGCAGAGCCACGAGGAGGCATGGCTAAGAAACTGCACAAGCTGCAGATGATATCAGTTGGAGAAAGAAGCCGTGGGACCACTGAATATCAAAAGATGATGCTACACCAGAAAGCTCCACGTGACACTCTTTCCCTCTTGTTCTTATGGACTGAGAAGACAGCCCATGCTGGAGAAGTGAATCAAGGTATGCCACTCATCAACCTTTAGGCTACAATATCCTGAGGCAATTCGATGTTCAAAAATCTTGGCAAGTAAGTGGAGTCGGAGAGAGAGACTTTTGCTATAAGCCAGACTAAGAAGGCTGGCAAAAAAGGCATGGCATAGAACCTGCTGAAAGGAAGTTCTTGAGAACTGGACATTAAAGTCATCTGCCTAGCGGCTCAAGTGTGCTGGAAGAGTGAGCTAGGCAAGCAGAGTTCAGAGTCCTCAGGCCATGAAGTATACAAAGGCTGAGGAGACTATAGAAGTGAGTCTCAGCTGATCGAGAAACTTGACCTCAAGTTTAGTGGTTAAATTAGGCTGGTTTCATAAACTGGCCACAATCTAGTGGTTGAAATAAACTGGCCATATAAACTGGTAAAGTTAGGCCGAAATGACACTAAGCTTTGAAAGGATTGTCTACAGTGACTGCTAAAACAAGACTACTAAAATCAAATTTTCCTGCACAGACCTATGCTAAGAATATGAATATCCTTTTAAGAAGGTTAACTTCAACAATGGTGCTGGTCCAAATGGATGTTGACATGTAAAAGAATGAAATTAGACCCATACCTATCACCTTGTACAAA
This sequence comes from Lophiomys imhausi, assembly GCA_907164525.1. Classification (NCBI taxonomy): domain Eukaryota; kingdom Metazoa; phylum Chordata; class Mammalia; order Rodentia; family Muridae; genus Lophiomys; species Lophiomys imhausi. Next base: position 2,249,736 of record CAJQZJ010000072.1, read on the forward strand.
ACTTAAGTCCATGTGGATCAAGGACCTTAATATAAAGCCGGACACAATAAATCTATTAGAAGAGAAAGTGGGGAAAAGCCTTAAACTCATCGGCACAGGTGACAACTTCCTGAACAGAACACCAATAGCTCAGGATCTAAGACAAACAATCAATAAATGGGACCTCATGAAACTGAAAAGCTTCTGTAAGACAAAAGAAACTGTCATTCGAACAAAACGGCAGCCTACAGACTGGGAGAAAATCTTCACCAACCCCACATCTGACAGTGGGCTAATATCCAAAATCTACAAAGAACTCATGAAATTAAATGCCAAGAAACCAAATAATCCAATCAAAAAATGGGGAACAGAGCTAAACAGAGAATTCATAAAGGAGGAATCCCTAATGGCTGAGAGACACTTGAAGAAATGCTCAGCATCCTTAATCATCAGAGAAATGCAACTCAAGACGACTCTGAGATTCCATCTCACACCTGTCAGAATGGCTAACATCAAAACCTCAAATGACAGTACATACTGGCGTGGGTGTGGAGAACGGGGAACCCTCCTCCATTGCTGGTGGGAGTGCAGGCTTGTGCAACCACTATGGAGGTCAGTCTGGAGATATCTTAGAGAACTTGGAGTAGCTCTGCCTCAGGACCCAGCCATACCACTTCTGGGTATACATACAAATGATTCCTCACCAAACCACAAGGAAGTTTCCTCATCTATGTTCATAGCAGCCTTATTTGTAATAGCTAGAAACTGGAAACAACCCAGATATCCCTCAACCAAAGAATGGATTAAAAAAAACTGTGGTACATCTACACAATGGAATACTAGTCAGCCATCAGAAAAACAAAATCATGCAATTAGCCAAATGGATGGAACTAGAGAAGCTCATTCTGAGTGAGCTAACCCAGACTCAGAAGGATGTGCATGGCATCTATTCAGTTATAATCAAATTTTAGCCATATAGTAGAGGATAAGTATACTACAAAAATGCACCAAAGGGAACTGGAACATAGATTTTGTTTCCTGTCATTGAGACACTTTGCCCTAGTAGTGGGTGCTGCCATGTAGGCCCCCACTGTATGAGGAGGCTCTTGGCCCTCATATGACTGCTGAACTGGGGTGAGAGACTGTTATGTAGGGACACTCCACTCCAGAGGAGTGGGATGGAAGGGTTAGGGGGTAGAGCATGGGAGGGCAGGACTGGGAGGGGTGGAAAGAGGACACTGTGATGGAGTTGTAACCTGTAGTAATAAATAAATATTAAAAATAGTATTGGTTAGGTGTTCTTACATATCAAGTGCTTATAGATATTTGGTTATAGGTTATAGATGTTTTATAGGTTTTTGCTAAGTACTAATAAATGTAAGTGTTTTAAATAAAAATTTTCTGTTATAGAAACAGTGTTATTTTTTCTTTCTAATCACTATGTATTTTATTTCCTTTTCTTGCTTTATCAAAGTGGTTAGGACCTTGCAGTACTATGTTGAATAAAAGTATAGACAGCCAATAGCTTGCACTATTCCAGATCATAGGGGGACAGGCATTAAATCTTTCACAGCTAAGTAGTGACAGATTATTGAAGTTATTCAGATGCTAATATGATTTCAGAAGGAATAAATCTTATAACTCTATATATTGGTATTTTATATTTCCACAGCAAACTATTAAGACATAAATGAAATGGGGATTATAGAATAAATGAGAAAAACAGTATGAGAACCTAGCCTAGACCAATGTACTCCAAAGAGCTGCAAAGTAAATCTAGATTTACAGGTCCAGTGTTCTTTCTGAATCTTCTGCCTCTTGTGACTGTGACTGAAGCTTAGAAGAGGCAGGGATGAGGATAGGTCTTTGGCCATAACAGTTCACAGGAAACTGCCTGTGCCATCCAGCATATCAACTGGCTTTGCAAGCACCCAGCCCAGATGTGTCAGGCCTATGGACACAGAACCTTTTATGAGGCTTGCTCAATGGTTGTCTGTGAGCCAAGGGTTGCCCAGTTACCCCCTGGCCAGGGGCATGCTGGGTAGCTGCCAACCAATGACAAGGTTTACACTCTCCAGACTTTGCTCTGCCTTTATGTTGATTGGAAAGTATCTTCTACAACATAAGTATCCCAGGATACTGCAAGCACAGTTGCTGGCTGGCAGGGCTCAGGCTACTCTTCATTGTTTGCAGACTGTGGGCACTGAGCACTGATTCAGACAACATTTACTGGGAAGCCACAAAGTGCAGAGTAACTCAGCAGCCTAGTGGGCAAGGCAGAAGGAAACAATACCCATCAGCACAGCTTGGTTCAGACTGCAGTCAGATGCTCAGGACAGAAGACCAGGAAAGAAAAAGCCAACAAGAAAGGATAGGATTCAGGCCTGGGTAAAGCATCATGGGAATGGGAAAATCAATCTCAGGTGAGGGAGCAAGCTGGATAAAGGCCCGTGGAAAACAGACAGGATGTGTGTGAGAAGGGACACAGTAGCAGAGAGATAGAGACAAGTTGGAGTCTCAATGGTGGGAACCTGCAAAGAGAGCTAAAAGGCTTTTGAGTGAAATGGTATTTTGGGGCAAAGTGGGATGGGAGAAACACATGACCAGAGTAATAAAACACTGAGGTAAATTTCTACTTCCAACCATCTTTCATGAAAACACTCTGATAGTATCTGTTATCACTGCACATTTCCCACACAAGCAATTTAAAGCCCTACCGTGATTAATGATTCAATCAAGTCACAGGCACAGATTCTGAGGGAACATATGGACATAGATGTTTAATATCAAATTGCACCCATATCTTGGGCCTCTGCTATAGAATCCCTTATTCTTTAACAGGGATGCTATTCTATAGAGCTATGGTTTGAACATGATTTGTCACCACGAAAACTCATATTGAGGTGTGGTTCCCAGGGTGCTAGTGTCTTTGTAAAGGTGGAAATTTTAAGAGGTGGGGTCTAGTTGGAGGTAATTCCGTCACATTAATCCTTGGAAGAGATTAATGACTTATCTCATATAAGTGAGTGAGGGCTCATAAGACTGGATTGATTGCTATGAGAATAAGTTTTTACATATTTATCCATGGTGTTTGTCCCTTTCCACAGGTGGCTGCTTGTCAGTCTCACACACGATGCTATCCCTTGTGTTATGAAAGAGCAGGAGGACCTTGCATGTCACTGCATCCAGGTATCAGACTTTTATACTTCCCAAACTGTGAGTTATATAAACCTCTTCTCTTTGTAATTTACTTAGCATTGACACAAAAGAAATGAAGGCACATTAAACACTTTATGCAATGGACAGTACCTAGACTCCAGGACACTGTTGGATTCACCATGGTGAGGGCTAAGGTATGTCCTCCACAACAGGACACATTGCCAAATGATGAGTATTCACTTCACATAAGATGCTTTTTACCTGGTGCTAAGAGGTTGCCCAGAAATCCATTTACTTTCATAAGATAAATGAAATAAGTACCATTTATTTCATTTGATCATAATGATCCAGGCCACTATTTCAGGTGCACATTTCATTGAACATTAATTGTAAGCCAAACATTTAAAAATCTATTGCCTTATGGGATTTTACCTTATGTCATGTGGAACTGACCCTGCTGTTACTACATGGAACAAAGACTCGAAGAAATGAAGAAACTTGCTCAAACCCACACAGGACAACTAAACAATCAAGACAGGCTTCACACTGAGGACTGCCTAGCTTTGTCACCTTGTTCCCACTACAACAAATCTCAGAGCTTCCTTTTTATTCTTTTTAAAAAATTAACCCTATTATAGCTATTTTCTAAGCTAATCAGAAATAAAGCTGCTAAGAGACAAGCAACATCTGCTTATCCTAATATAAGAGATAGATAGGACCTCTTCAAAAACCTCAAGAGATCTGCAGAATATGGCATTCAAGATGTTTTTGTAACTTTAGGTTTTTTTATATCGAGACATATCAACTCCTGACAGCACCCCCTATTCTACTCCAAGTAGAAGATGAGCATCGAAGAATCTCCAGTGGGAGATGATTGAATTAGTCGCAAGCCTATGTCTTGGTAGGAAAAGCCCCTTGCTCCAACTGTAGACAGAATGCTATCCAAAAAGGACAAAACCTGGAAGCAGGTAAGTTGACAGCCTAGCTCTGCCAAGACAGGGTAGGCAAGTCCTTCCTAACCCCTGCTCTACAATCAATGTCTGTCAGAGAAACGGGGCCAAACGACTGAAGATTGATGCTGTAATGTATGGAGAGAAAATGGGAACTGCCCAGGCAGCCACTGGTATGTCATTTCTTAGTTTTGGAAGCCGCAGGCTCTGTACTTCCTATAAAATCAGATATATTTATCCCTCTCAGGTCTCTGCGGTGATTGCAGAACAGATAGCTAGAGTCTCATAATTAAATTTTGAGTTGTTTAGGAGTCAAAGGAGTAGTATAGACCTAAGAAGATGCTTTTAAAATTGTGTTGCAAGTTAGTGTGAATGTTGAGTTAGATATAGAACTTTAAACTCATAGAGATGGTTAGATAGTAGAATATTAAAGTCAGGTGCCAAATACATATGGACTGGACATTGGCAATATACGCTAAGCCATATAACCCTCATAACTATGGCCTAATTACCTCTGTTGTTTTGTATTGTATTTATTATTATAAGAGAAAGAGCCATTTGTTGGACTGAAAGGGGAAACTGTAGGGGGAAATAAGATATACCTTAAACTTAAAAAAGGGGGGGAAGAGGATGGGGGATTGAGGGTGGGAGGCTGGGACTGGAGGGGGGAATAGGGAGGGGACTGAGATTGAGATGTATCTTGAAGAAATAAAAAATAAAGAAAAAATGTAAAAAAAAAATTAATACTGGAATAACTATAGATTCACAGGAAAAAGGCAAATTAAGCTACATAAAGGGCTCTTGTATCCTTTACCCAGTTTCCCTAAACTTTTATATTTCATGTAACTAAAGGACAGTATCAAAACTATGAAATTGGCACTAATACAACTTGTATATTGTGTGCCATTTGATCACACATGTAAAGTCCTATAACCATCTCCATAATTAATGCGAAACTGTTCCATCACATACACGTGCGCGCGTGCACACACACACACACACACACACACACACACACACACACCCCTTTACCCTTGATACTTTTTTTTTTAAGATTTATTTATTATGTATACAGTGTTCTGTCTGCAGGTGTATCTGCAGGCCAGAAGAGTGCACCAGATTTCATTATGGATGGTTGTGAGCCACCATGTGGTTGCTAGGAATTGAACTCATGACCTCTGGAAGAGCAGCCAGTGCTCTTAACCACTGAAACATCTCTCCAGCCCAACCCTTGATACTTTTTTCATTGTAATTTTTAGTTTTAGTTTTCACACTGAAGTTGCAATGCAAGTTGATTATGGTTTTACATGTAGTAAAATGGGCTTGAGCTCCATCTGGGTTGCTTACTTTTGGTTATTGCTGAATGGCTAATTTGGTTATTGCTGTAGCATAGATGCACAATAGTGTTTTATTATTAATCAATTGAAGAACAACTGTTTGTTTACAGTTTGGGGTTATTGTTTTTTGTGGTTTAATTTAGTGGATATTTCCATATAGATTAATTTTCTAAAAATAATTTAATACAAACTTCTTAGACTCTTTCCTTGTTTTATGTTTTTAAAATTTGTTCTTTTCTATAATTTATATAATATACAAGTCCTTTACCAGATATATACTCCATAACATTTTTCTTTCATCTTCTTAGTACTATCTGTTATGAGCAGAAAGTATTTAGTTTTATATGAATCACCTAACCTATTTTTGCATATGTATATGTGTGCATTGTCATATACATATGCAAGTGTGAATGGGCATATGTGTGTATGCTCATGTGTGGATGCCAAAGGACAACTTTGGTTATTGTTCCTAGGGAGCTATGGCTATTTCTGTAGACATGGCCTCTCACTGAGACCTGGGGATTGCTAATTAGGCTAGACTCTCTTGTCAGTGAGCTGCAGGGACACAACTGTCTCCACTTGCCTAACAGTGGGTTTACAATACCACCACACCTGAATTTCTAAGTGTGTACTGTGAGTTGCTTGTGCTACAAACACTCTATTGATTAAGCTGTATCCTTGGGAAGATTTTCTTTTCTTTTTTACATTGATTTTGTGTGTATTTGTGTGGGCATATTGCACTACAGCACTTGTGAGATTCAATTCTCTCCAATGTCTTTCCAACTCCTCTCCAAATTTCGTAAAGTTTTTTTGAAAACCAGAAAAGCTTTTGCACTTTGTCATATGACTTTTTGCATTCATCGGTATTATCTTTCTACCTTGGAATATTGTTAAACCAATTAATACACTGACCGGCAAAACTGAACCAAACTTGCACAATTGGAGTAAACCCTAGCCAGACATGATAAATCAATGATATTACACATTTTTGAATTCTATTGCTAACGTGTTTTTAAAGAATGTTTATATTTCTGAGAACTACTGGAACACAGAACTCGTTTTTGTTTGTACTGTCTTTTCAGCTTTGGTGTCCAATAGAATTGGCTCATTAAATGGGTTTGCAAAGATTTTGTCCTCTTCTGTTTCCAGAAGAGACTATGTAAAATTGCTCTTCATTAGTCTTTGTGCTTTGGGTAGTATACCTCACTTAAACTATCAGGGTCTAGATATGTCTTTCCCAGAGCATTTTAAACCATGAATTCACTCATTAGGATATGAAAATTATTTAATTTGTATTGGTCAGTTTTTTTTAAGTTTTCATTTTTGAAGAACTTGCCTATCTTCTCTAAGTTGTTAAAGTTTTGTATATAGAAATGTTGAGAATTTCTCTTTATTATTCTTTGTATCATTCCTGATGTTGGTTAATGATATATTCTCACTGTTTTTCTCAGTCAATACTTAGACACTTTTCACTTTATTGATCTTTTCAGAAAACAAGCTTCTTGTTTTCAAATTTAATTTTATTGATTTTTCTTCTTTATTATTTCTCCGTTCATGCTTTGTCTTTATTTTATTTTATTTTTGTCATGTTCATCTAGTGGGAACTTGACCTCAAATTTTAAGTGAGAACTTTACTTCTTTGCAGTGTATTCATTTAGTGGCACAAGTTACCTTCTCATCATTGCTTTATACATGGCTTAGTTTTCATATATTTGGATTTTTTTTATTCTACTGTGGTCACAGTTCACAGAACATGTTCTATATATTTTCAATTATTTTGAATGTAATCAGGTTTGGTTTTGTCTCAGGATATGATCTATTATGGTGAATGTTCTGTAAGCACTTGAAGAGGATTCCTCTTCTACTGTTGCTAAGCGAAGTGTTATATAAACATCAATTTGATCTTGTTAGATGATAGTGTTGCTGATTTTTTGCCTGGTTATTCTATCAATTGTTGAAAGAGTGGTGTTAAGGTCTCTAACCATAATTGTGGATTTGTCTATTTCTCCTTGTGAAACTAAATATCATTTTTCTTCACATCCTTTGTGGTATATTATTTAATTATTCACATTTAAGCTGTGATGTGTTTTTGACATATTGATCATTTCATTAATGTTTTTCTGTCTCTAGTAATTTTCTTTGCTATGAAGTCTACTTTATCTGACATTAACACAGCCACTCCCATTTTCCTTGTGAAATGTTTGCATGATATTACTTTTCCATCTTTTCATTTTAACTTTCCTGTTTTTTGTGCATGCATGTTGTGTGTGTGTATGTGTGTGTGTGAGAGAGAGAGACAGACAGAGAGAGACAGAGACAGAGAACTTGTGTGTGCATGTACATGCATGTGGAGATCAAAGGACAGTTTGAAGAAATCAGTTTTATCCTGCTGCCATGGGTCCGAGAGATCAAATTCAACTCTTCAGGTTTGGGAGCAAGAACAAAGGTACCTGCTGAATCAGCTCACCAGCACCTATACTGTTATATAGAAAAAAAAATTCTTTTAGACAACTATTAGTTGGGTCATGTTTCTCAAGCCATTTTTGCCAATAACTTTCTTCTTAGAATGCCATTTTGCAACATATTTTTTGAGAATATCTAACTCTATAGTGTTATGGTAGTTTCCTAGGCCTTACCATGTACATACACAACATATTGCAACTTCCTGGTGTCACACTTTTCTGGTTTTAGTAAGATGTGGACAGTTTGACTCCATTTTCTTCATAGTGCAGCTGCTATAAACATTTCTATGTATTACAAATGCTACCCCTGCTAGATTATAACCTTAGGTTTCATCCTCAAGATAGCATAGAAAAGTTCAGAAACTTGCTTAGCATTTTATATGTTACCCTCCATTGTCCCCCATTCCCGATTTCTCATTTATTTTCAGGGCAGAAAATTTCTTTTAGCCATGTTTAGGTTAGGTGTGCTCACGACATGATCTCTTGATTTGTTTTTATTAAAATGTACTCTCATTTTGTTTGAATATATGGAATTCTGAGTTGACCTTTTTTTTTTTGCTTTGATGCTTGAAAATGGCACATCAATTCTTTCAGTTTCTATGCTTTCTGAAGAGAAATACACTTTGTGTTCAAGTGATTTGACTGTGCAATGCAGTAAATATCCATGACCCCCATTCATATTTTGATACTTAACCCCCAATATGATAGTATCAAAGGGTAGAGTCTCTCAGGGGTAATTAGAGGGTTAACAGTTGAATTTCCATGAATAAGAAGGGGCAGAATTCTTTCACTACAATAAGAGGATACAGAAGAAAGATAGCCATCTTAAAACCCAAAGAAGCCTCCACTAGAATCTCTCCATGATGACCTAACTATCTCAGATATCCAAGATTCTGGTATAATAAAGAAGAAATGTCTGCTCTTTAATCTGTCCCCTTTATAGCATTACACTAGCTGGAACTGACTGAAACCCATCACTGTAGGTAATATGATTTCTTCTTTGCTTTTACTTTTATGACATTAAAATATGATTGTGTGTCAGTATTGATTTGTTCTCCTCTGGGACTTTAATGATGGGAATGTTAGGTCTTCTTATTGCTCAACATGTCCTTGAGGCTCTCTTCATTCCCCAGTGTGTTTCACTCTATTGTTCAGATTTGGTGGTTACTCTTCCTTTGCCCTCAAATGTACTGATTATTTCTTTTATTTCCTCTATTCACCTATTAAATCTACCCGAGTCTTTTTAAACTTTGCTCTTTGGGTTGTGTAGTCTTAAGAAATTAGTATGGTTATTATTAGTCTTAAGAATTTAGTATGATTATTATTTCATCTTCTGTGTCATTACCAGGATTTTCTCTTTTTCAGTTGTTTCAAGACTGCTTATTTAAGTATATTTTATGATGTCTGTTTTAAAATCCTTGCCAGATACTTCTAACACCTCTATTATCTGTATGTTAACAGCTGCCAATTGTCTTTCCTCGCGCAAGTTGCGATTGGCCTAATTCTGACAGGTGACTTTTAGAATGTATCTTGGATAACTAACTGGAATGCTATGTTGAGATTTAATTTTGCATTTTAGCAGACAGTGGCCTTCCTAGTGTGGAGTATATAGGGATGTAGGTGGTGGTGGAGACCGTTATCCCTATGTTCTACTAATACCACTCCTGCAAAAGCACATTGTCATGCCAAGCATGGCAGCACACTTAATAGGAAGGGATAGGTAGAGTACTGTGGGTTCTAGGATACTTTGATTTATGGAGTGAGTTCAAGGCAAGCAAAGGCTACAAAGGAGACCCTGTCTCAGAGAGGGAGAGAGGGAGGGAGGGAGAGAGAGAGAGAGAGAGAGAGAGAGAGAGAGAGAGAGAGAGAGAG